>JADBJO010007430.1:85000-113074 GCA_016801955.1 Conus betulinus | reverse complement strand
CACACACGCCGGTTCAACATGGCGGGGCTGACTCTCTCCATGGACTAAATCAGTCGTAGCAGAAGACCTATCATGGGCAGGACAAGATACAAAAGGAAGCATGAAAAGAAAGGAAAGGGAACCATCGGAACCTTCTACAGAACCAGAGCTATGGGCATCGATTGTTATATCGACTGTTAGATCTGAAGGGGAGCAGTGCAGGCAAAACTCCACCAACGGCCGTACCTTGAAATGTATGGAATGCTTAGATCTAATTCCCTGGTCACACACTGGTCTCCCAAGCTACATGCTATGCGTATTTTTGAAAACGAAACGGAAGTTTACGTGCGAAAATTGTGCATCAGGCTTAATGAGTCCTGAATTGATGAAGGAAATTCAGCAAGAAAGAGGTGAGTCTGATCAACAGGATAGGCTTACGTTTAGCGCCTGTTCTAGAGTTAGCAACCAGACAAAAAGGGACCTGATAAAAAACAGTACAACAACAACATCAAACACAGCTTCACAAACAGATCTTACCAAAATGACCGAGACCGAGAAAGAAAGTTTGATGAAAGAGATGAATGCGTCGATTATAGATCTAAAAAACACGATCTCAAAACAAATCAACGAGCTGCATGTTGTAGTATTTGGTGATAGTGGGGACGACTAGCTTGAAGATCGGAGCGATCTGCATTGAGACATTCGATCGTTGTTCGTGCGTAGCGTCTGGTTGCTAAGATTCCCCAAGGGTCGTAATTATTATTATGAAAGAGTTGCGGCCCTTATGTATAGTCTGTATCTGATAGGCCTAACCGCACATCTCCCTTTCAAGTTGTTAAAGTCTTTTGTCCGATGGACCACCTTCTGTCATTTTAACATGATTGTAGGTATCACATTTTTTCACTTGAAAGGACTTTAAATTAATTTTTAAACGGTAAAGTTCTTCACAAATAACTCTCCTATTAGTCTCTTTCCCCCCTTTAACCCAAAGTTAAATAATTCAACCTTATAAACTTGAACAACTTTAGATAAGAACTTTGAGGAAAAAAAATTAGCAAACGCAGCCACGAATGGATATTTAGGAGGAATTCATAGCTCTATTCTGTCTGTTCCTCACAAGTCCAGTCTGTCAGGTTTTTTGACAATTCTGCCAGATCTGGTACAAAAAGGCGGAATATTTCCTGGAACAGCAGTCGGAACAGCAGGTTGTGCTGGCTGTGTCATTGGCTGTGGTGCTGGCACTGGTCCCAGCTGAGAGTCTCACTGGAGACTGTGGTTGAGGAGGACCCACTCGTTCAGGTGATTGGTGTGTTTCTGGCATGAGAGGATAAGATATCAGGGCTGTTCTGTTGCGGCGAATAGCGGTGCCCTTGTCCATCCCGATGATATAGGAACGTGGACATGGAGATTTCCTGATGATTTCTCCATATCTTTTCATATCGCGGATCCAGACATGATCTCCAGGTTGTAGCAGTGGCAAGTCTCTTGCTGCATGTCGGCGGTTGAAGTTTTGTCTTTGTTGTTCTTTCATGTGTCTCTCTCTTTTTTTTTCTCAATAACATCAAAGTCAATGTTTCTGAGTTTCAGATTTTCTGTCATAACTGGGACACGAGTTTTCAGCTGTCTACCCATGAGGAGTTCTGATGGAGAGAAGCCATTCTGCAGTGGAGTGGCTCTGTACAGCAGTAAACCGAGATATGGATCTTTGTTTTTCTTAAGCAGAAGTTTCATGGTCTGTACTGCTCTTTTTCTTCTTCTCCATTGCTCTGTGGGTATTTGGGAGAGCTGGTGACATGAGTGAATCCATAGGAAGATGCGAAGTTGGAGAACTCTTGACTGGCGAACTGAGGACCATTATCTGAAATTACTAAATCAGGAATGCCATGAGCAGCAAACACACTTTTCACATTCTGGATGATCTCTGTGCTTGTTTGAGTTGTCAAAGGTCTCACTTCAATCCATCTTGAGTAAAAGTCGACAATGCAGATGTATGCTTTGCCATTCAGATCAACAAATCCATCCCAACTCTTGACCATGGGCGATCTGGAAAGGAGGATGGTAGAAGTGGTTCTTTGTGTTCAGGTTGATACTTTGTGCAAATAGCACATCTCCTGACAGTGTTTTCTATCATTGAGGACATACCTGGCCACCAAACTAAGGCTCTAAGCACTTTGTGATCCCCAGGTGAGCTTCATGAAGACGTTGAAGGATGTCTAGTTGCAGATTTCTTGGAATAACTAGCCGGTCATCATACAAAAGAATATCATTGACAACAGTCAGGTGTTCTCTATTTGACCAGTAGGGTTTCAGGAGCTGATTTTCAGGTGCGTATGCTGGCCATCCAATTTTGCAGTATTCACATATTTGTTCCAGTTCTGTATCCTTTTTCTGATTCTCACATATTTCTTGTAGCTTTTTTGAAGAGGCTGGCAAGATGTCTACAGTTTGACCAGCTAATGCTTCAACTTGATCGATGAGTTCAGCATCAGATGAATCAGGTTTGTTCACAGTAGCTCTTGACAAGGCATCAACTGTGATGTGATCTGATTTTTTCCTGAGACATGGATTACTTTCGGACTGTACTTCATTAAACGAAATCTAAATCGCTGGATCTGTGGAGGCATTTTATGCAGTTCAGTTGTGCTCAGCAGAGGAACTAGTGGTTTGTGATCTGTTTCAATAGTGAAAACAAGACCTGTGATGTAGTCACTGAAACGCTCACAGGCCCACGTTGTTGCCAGGGCTTCTTTTTCAATGACTGCATAGTTTTGTTCAGTGTCTGTCAGTGAGCGTGAAATGAAACAGACTGGGCGACGTGACCCATCCTTTTGAATTTGAAAAAGGACAGCTCCAAGACCAGTTGAAGAGGCATCTGCAGCAAGGATGGTTTTTCTTCCAGGATCATAATGGCCAAGACTGGACGAGATGTCAAGATGTCTTTCACTTCTTGAAACGCTGTTTCTTGGGGTTGATCCCATAACCAAGCTGAATTTTTGCGAAGAGAAGTTGTCTAAGAGGAGTAGTTTTTCTCAGCCAGGTTTGGGAATGAATTTTGCCAGCTGATTCACCATTCCCAGAAAAGCGTTGGAGATCTGTGACTGATTTTGGAGCTGGGAATTTTCGGATAGCTTCTACTTTTTCAGGATCAACATGAATTCCGTTTTCATCATCCACAATGTGACCCAAAAATTTGACTGATGATTTTGAGAATTCACATTTTTCGTTCAGAGTGACTCCAGCTTCATGGAGTCGTTGAAGGACATCTCTGACATACTGATCATGTGTGATCTGATCACAAGCATGGATGAGTATATCGTCCATGTGACAGATGACGCCTTTGAGGTCAGCCAGGATTTCAGACATGAGTCTCTGGAATATTTCAGGTGCAGAGCTGATTCCGAAAGGTAGTCTGTTAAAGCAATACCGCCCAAAGGGAGTGATGAAGGTAGTGAATTTTCTTGAATCTTCATTCAATGGAATTTGCCAAAACCCACTCTTTGCATCAAGTTTTTGTGAACAGTTTACTTTGTCCAAGTTTTGCTAGACTCTCATCAACAGAAGACATTGGATGAATTTCTCGTTGAACAGATTTATTTAGTTGTGTGAGGTCGACACAAATTCGAACATCACCATTTGGTTTGGGGGACCACAACCATTCCGGAACACCAGGTTGTTGGTTCTGTTACAAGAGATATGACACCTTCTTTCTCCATTCTTTCGAGCTCTTTTTTCACTTTTGGCATCAAAGGGTGAGCGACTTTTCGAGGAGTATAAAGACATACTGGTTTAGCATCTGGACAGAGAGTGATGCTGTAAGATTTTTTTCCATTTTTCCCAGTCCTGAGAACATTGATGGGAATTCATCTTGAAATTTGCTTTTTGAAACTTCGTCAACTCTGGAGACAAGACCCAGTTGAACACATGCTCTGCGGCTGAGGAGCGAACAAGTTGGTTTTTGCAGACACAGAGAGTTTCTTTAATAGTATGACCTTTGTATGACAAAACAGCATCAAGAGTGCCTTTGATTTTGAGATTTGTAGAGCCTGGTCCTTGCAGTAGTTTTTTTTTTCTTTCAGTTTTTCATTTTGAAGCCACGGTTCATCACCGATCACAGAAACTGATGCTCCCGTGTCCAATTTGAAAACATGAGGTTTGCCGTTCAGTTGAAGTTGTACTTTCCAAGCTTCATTGTCTGTGTCTTGTTTCACAGTGTCAACATAACCAAGGAAATGTGGATTGTCTTCTTGTCCATCAGTATCGTAAACATCAGAATATGATCGATCTCATTCAACATTTTCCTGCCACGACATACAGCTCGGTAATGTCCTTTCTTGTGACAGTTTGCGCATGTAGCGTTCTTTGCGGGGCATCTATCTCTTGGATGTGATTCCCGTCCACAGTAATCACAATTTCTAAAGCTGTCAAATGTATCTCCTCTTCTCTGAAAGTTCTTAAGGCGTGTATGGTTGCTTGATGTTGATTGTTTTGGTGTTGGTCTAACAGCATTGACCATTTCCTCTCTGTCACGTAGAAGAGGTTGGTGTTCTCTTTCTTTCTTGCTTCAGCTTGTCGACTAAGCTGTACTGCCTCTGTAAGAGTTAATTTCGCTTTTGCTTGAAGTTCTTCTGAGAGGCCATCGTCAATAACCCCAACGACAATACGATCTCTGATCAGTTCTTCCTTTAGATTTCCATACTCACAGTCGTCAGCAATACGATGTAAGTCTTGTTTGAAGCTATCCACGGGTTCGCCAGGTTGCTGTTTTCTTTTGTTGAATTTGGCACGTTCAACTACTGTATTTTTTCTTGCATTGAAATATGTGTCAAACGCATCTCTCAGTTCTTCATACGTAGCGGTATTTTCTGTAACTGGTAAAACACTCAGTAAGTCATCAGCACATTCTCCCATAGCATATAAGAAAACGGAGATTTGTTCTTCTCGATCCTTTTCTTTCATTTGAGTTGCCGTATAGAAGCGTTCAAAACGCGCTGTCGCCATTTTGGCCAGTTAGCAGCTGTGCCATCGAAAGGTTTGGGAAGAGGAATAGAAAGACGATTTGCGCCTACCTGTGCCATTTTTCTGTTATAGATTGGTTTAGGTTCACAGCGCTGCCACCATGTAGTATTTGGTGATAGTGGGGACGACTAGCTTGAAGATCAGAGCGATCTGCATTGAGACGTTCGATCGTTGTTCGTGCGTAGCGTCTGGTTGCTAAGATTCCCCAAGGGTCGTAATTATTATTATGAAAGAGTTGCGGCCCTTATGTATAGTCTGTATCTGATAGGCCTAACCCACACATGTGATGGTTCAGAGCGCGAACATGGCTGCGCGGATGGCGGTGGACAGCAGATCAAACGTTGTCGGGGCCCAACATGTGGCATCTGCGGACGCAGCAGTTGCGAAATACTCGGACATTGTCAAACGCCCAGCCAAAAAGTCTGCAATGAAGAGTTCTACGGTATCTAATGACGTTAAAAACGATGACGCGAATGAAAATGACGCTGGGGATTTTAGGTATTGCCACACTGAATTTCAGTTTTTGGTGTTTGCAAAGTGTCTATTTTCATTTCAATAGGCTATTACTGTGCTTTGCTTTATTTGCAGTTTTCTTCTGTTTCTTTTCTTATTATTCTTTATAACTTTTTGATGGAATAAAAGACAAATATTAGTATCCTACAATGGATTGCCCGTTCAATCACTACCAATATATACACCTTCAACAACATCTTGAGAACAACACTTATATGTCATCATCCTTCATCTCTAAATGTGACAAAGAAGGACTTGCCACGATTGGACCATTTCTTCTATCCCCCAGTGTGCCAAGAAAGTGATTGTGCTGCGAAAATTTCTGTGGCCATTTATATTAATGACCAATTATTTTACCATCCAATCCAGTCGCCTGTACCAAAGGACACAACAAACTGTATTCTTGTGCAGCGTGTGTCCGATTTGACAAATCGTTAGTTTTGAATATCGCTTCGGTGTATTTCCCCAAAGGTATTATTGATTGCAATTCTGACTGGCTACGTTCGTTAAATACTACAAATGATAAATGGTTAGTAGCGGGGGACTTTAATGAACATGCTCCTTTTTGGGATCTATCTTGCGTCAAAGTAACCTCTAATCGCTTGGTGGAGAATATTTCAGATTTTACACTTTTTCTTTTAAATGACGGAAGTGTTACAAGACTGCCTGATGTTCCCAGCCACAAACCATCAGCAATCGATCTGACCCTAATCTGTCCAAAGTTAGTTCCTAGCTGCAAAGTGGCAATTACATGATAACACTTTGGGAAGTGATCATATTCCTATTATCCTTACTTTTAGAGGATTTGAAGTTAAGCACAATGATGTAAAGGAAAAAATTCTAAATTTGATTATAAACGAGCTGACTGGGCCAAATTTGAATCTGTTCTAAGGTCTTACGATGTTAGTTCTTTTGATAAATCAGACACTGAATCTATGTATTCTAATTTTACAGAGGCAGTTTTAAATGCTGCAGCAAAAGCAATTCCCAAAATTAATGTGTCAAACTCTTCGAAACACGTGGTAAAGTATGGTGGACAGATTCATGTAAAAATGCTGTAGACAAAAACAAGAACACCTTTAAATTGTATGCTAAAGTTAAAAAAGTGAAAGGCAGTGTTCCTGTCAAATCTGCTAAAAACCAAAGAAAACAGAGTTATAGAAAGTGCTAAAAGCAACTATTGGTCAACGTTTTGATTTAATGAAATAAGTGACCATAAAGATAAAAGTAAAATTTGGAAAAAGATCCATGAAATGAAAAATGGGATTCATCTACCAGAATATCCAATTATTCTAGGTGATGAACAATTTCCTTCAGAATATCAAAAAGCTGAGGCATTTGCTGACACCTTTGTAAAGAATAGCTCTTACAATAGTCTATCAGACAAATGCAGAACTTTGAGGGAAATCAATCACAAAATGACATATACAATGACCCTGAGAAAAATAATGATCACTACTTGAATGCTGAAATTACTTTCCAAGAATTACTGTCTGCTATCTGTTCATTACCTAAAACCAAGAAAACTTCTGTTGGTCTGGTTGCCATTTTTCCAATGAGTTGATAAAACATCTTCCAGAAAACTTTTTGTTGTTTTTACACGGAATTATTAGTAAATGCTGGATTGAAGGTAACATCCCATCCATATGGAGAGATTCAATTATAGTCCCTATTTTTAAAAGCAGGGCAAACCAGTACACGATGTAAATAGTTATAGACCTATCTCTCTGACGTCTCATGTATGCAAATTAATGGAGCAAAATTGTTTTAAATCGATTGTCTTATCATTGCGAAAAAACGTGGGATTATCCCTGTAAACCAAGGAGGCTTTAGAAAAGGCAGATCAACCATTGATCATTTAGTGAAATTAACAACTCAAATCAAACAACAATTTGCCAAAAGACAAAATGTTCTTGCCACATTCTTTGATATGAATAAGGCATACGATCAGGTTCGGCATGAACGATTACTATACAAGTTAAAAACGGTTGGGCTTTCTGGTCATATCTATGACTATGTTAAAACATTCTTGGCCAACAGAAGTATCCAAACAAGAATTGGTCACATTTATTCCTCTAAAAGATTTCTTGATATGGGTATCCCTCAAGGCTCTGTTATTGCTCCTATTCTATTTAATATCCTAACTTACGATTTACCAATATCTATCTCCAAAAAAGTAACTTCATTCAGTATGCTGATGATATCTGTTTGTGGATGAATGTCACTTTAAAAAGAAAACATCAAAAAGGTCTATAAATTTTAAAAAAGAGCATATCAATATGATCTAGATAATATTGCTATGTATATGTCTGAAAATGGTTTAAGCTTATCACCTCAAAAATCTCACATGATGCTATTCGATGCAAGTGGATGTGTCACACAATGCTCCAGAATTCAAAGTTAACAACATCACACTTAAATACGCTTCAAATATTAAATTTCTTGGTGTTTATATAACGTCTAAGCTCTCTTGGAACCTGCATTTAGAACATGCTGTAAATCAAGCAAGAAAGTCATTGAACCTTCTAAAAGTCATAAGCAAACAAAGCTGGGGTCAAGACACAAATACATTAATTCATTTGTCCTCTGCTTTAGTTAGATCTAAATTGTCGTATGCACAAGAGGTATTCTTTAGTGCTCCAAAATATCTATTGAAAAAACTGCAGAGCATAGATTGTAAAGCATATAGAATAGCCCTTGGCGTTCCATTTCATGGTTCCATCATAGGATCTTACCATGAAGCAGGTGTTTTGCCTCTTGATGATCAGCGAAAATTAGCCTGTGCTAAATACATTTTAAGATGCTCTACCATTCAAAATTCAAACCAAATGGAACTTGAAATTAGGTCCGATATTCATTTTCCTAAGCGTGCAAAACGTATCCGATCTAATAAAACTATTCTTACATTTTCTTCTAAACTATTGACAAAATTAAACACTAATCAAAAGAAATTAGCTGTGCGTTTTCCAGTAAGTCCCATCCCAAACTGGGAGCTTTTTTAAGGCAAAGTTTGATTATTATAACTATACACAATTGTCCAAATTTGATAACATCAATGTTCTTGCATATGAAGCTAGATCCCATAATGAATGATTTTTATCCCAAATCATCTAAAAATCTTCACTGATGGTTCTTTATTAGACAATCAGGCAGGCTGTGGTTTTTCATCATCCCCACTTTAAAAATTGAGAAATCTTTTTACCTTGGTAAGGACTTCTCCATTTTCACAGCCGAATTAATAGCAATTTTAATGGCTATTCATATATGTCATGATACACCATTCAATTTCTATGGTGCACTCTTTTGTGTAGACTCTAAATCAGTTCTCCAAGCTTTAGAATCAACAGATCCGAAAAAAACCGAGCTGAAATCATCACAGAAATTAAAGTACTTATTCATGTTCTTATATCAAGGGGTATCGCAGTTGATTTTTGTTGGATCCCATCTCATTGTTCAATATCTGGAAATGAATGGGCTGATCGTACAGCTCGTGCAGGTGCAAAAAAAAAAAATTTTAAAATCCAAGGATATTCCTATTCTTTTAAGTTTACAAGAAGGTTACTCTCTATTACAAAAAGCTTCTTTTTGAAAATTTTGAAAAGATATATCAAGACTACATGCTTCCCAAAGTACATAAACCTAATTCTTCAATAAAGTGTTGTTTAAATGCTCGGTCACAATTTTTTTTTCAAAAAAGAATTAATTAATGAATTATACATTTTATGAAAAAAATATCAATAAACACCCAAAACACCGCAAAAAAAAATGTTTCACTGTTTTACAGACTTAGGTTAAACGCTTTTAAAACCAGTTCATAAAAAAAAAAAACATCCAATGTGTATGCGGGGCTGTTGATAGTTGTACAACAACACATATTTTTGTACTTCTGTCCTTATTTTGAATCAGCTCTATCAAAATTCAGAAAAGATGAATCTAAATGCATTTTCCAAGAACCTGTATTCCTTTTGAACTTTGTTCAGAACTTAATGGTTAGTCCAGTCGGCTCGTTTTTATGATTTCTGCGTATTTTAGATTGTTTTGTTTTGACTATTGCACTTTGATTTGTTAATGTTGATTTTTTGCTAAAGATTGTGCTTATGTAGTATATTTCCGCTAACATTTAACACAAACACAGGTGCACACACACAAGCGCGCACACACACAAGCGCGCGCGCGCGCACACACACACACACACACACACACACACACACACACACACACACACACACACACACACACGCACGCACGCACGCACGCACGCACGCACAAGCAAGAAAGCAAGCATGCATACTACACACTCATACACATATACAAGTAAACGCTCACTTCCTGTCTAATATCACTTTAAAAGTGAAAAGACGTTAAATCGAACAACAACAACAACAACAACAACAAGAACAACACACACACACACACACACACACACACACACACACACACACACACACACACACACACACACACACACATACATGTCAAAGACATGTCCACTGACAGCCAAGGTTTCTTTTGACGTAATATCAATGATTTATAAATCACTGTAAATTAACACTTGGTGTCACAGATTGGAACTGAATGCTGTCAAATGCAGACATATTAATTTATGACCAGATGTTCACGCGAACAGACGTTGTTAACTCATCGTGCATGTTTAACTCATAGTATCTGGCATCATGAAGTTCTTACAATTCACTGCCAAGCAGTGTCTCTTTTGAGAATGATTTCAAAGTTATTGTTGTCAGTTACTCGCTTTTTTCATTACAGTTAAATTTCTTCAGTGAGGACGCTATTCAACGACAACAACAACAATCTCTGTAGATAGAGATTTTAAGAAGTGGAAAGTGTTGAGATGTTAAGAAATGTTTTCTTGGTTGGAGGGAGCGAGAGGAGAGTACGGGGATGGGTGACAAATGGGGTGAAGGGTGGTTGGGAGGGAAGGGGGTGGGGCTGGGGCGGAAAGTTATACCCATCCCAGTATTTTTATATAACTGACAGCGTCAAAGTATTGAAAATCCGTCTAAGAACATTTTCAGACGAAAAGACGTTTAAAGAACCAAAACGAAGCAAGCACTCGCACGCACGGACCTCGTGCGCACATACACATGCACGCACGCACGCACGCACGCACACACACACACACACACACAACACACATACATGTGTGTGTGTGTGGTGGGGGGGGAGGGGGATGCGAGTGCTTGAGTAATTTTGTATTTGAAGATCCTTCACATATGATGTGAGCAACATAGGTCCTTTGTATGGTTTATATTGAAATTTCCAAAGACTACGGGTACGTTTCTCTCACAAAACGTATGTTGCAAGGTTGATCTCTGTTTCGTTTGTCGGCTCGCGTTTAATTCGTTTCAAAGAACTGATGTTTTACTCCAGCAATTCCATTTTTCTGTCATTATTTGGCTATTTCATTTTCGTAACTATATTCATGAATGTATTTACTTGATGATCAAACGTAATCACATTTATCATTAAAAAAAAATCTGTAAGATTTATTTAGGTATTTATTTATTTAACCCAGCCGTTGTCTGGTCCTAAGTCCAGAATGAGAAATGGGGAAGGTTGTGCGTTGGGCTAGCAACCCGCCATGTAAAAAAAAAGCTTTGCTACAGAAACGCCAACAAGATATCAAGCTCGGGGGACGAGCTCAGGGCAGATGCAGCAATGCATTGTATGACGAGTAGGAGTGAAAGCCGAAAGGAAGCTTCTGCTCCGACAATGTCCTTAGCGAATCCCAACAAGGAGGTGAGAGTGGGAGCCTGGAATGTGCGAACGCTGTATGAAGCTGGAAAGACTGCACAGACGGTGAAAGAGATGAAGAAGTATAGACTGAACATCCTAGGAATCAGTGAGATGAGGTGGACGGACTCAGGCATCATGACCCTTGGCTCAGGAGAGACAGTATGTTATTCTGGTCGCACCGACGGGCAACATCAAGAGGGAGTAGGTATCATCATGGATAAGGAGGCCAGGAAGAGCTTGATGGGATGGGAGCCAGTCACTCAAGAATCATCACAGCCAGATTCTTCTCCAAGTATACCAAGACCACCATCATACAGTGTTACGCACCGACAGAGCAAGCCACGGAGGAGGAGAAAGACCTGTTCTACAACATCCTACAGGAACAGATAGACAAGACACCACAGCATGACATCCTACTTCTTATGGGAGACTTCAATGCGAAAGTCGGAGCGGAGAACACCGGGTATGAGACTTGCATGGGACAGAGGGAGTGGGAGATAGAAAATGACAATGGACAGCGTTTTGCAGATGCGTGTCTTGAAAAATGGTCTGGTGATAGGTGGTACCATCTTCCAACACAAAAAACATCCACAAAACTGACATGGGTATCACCAGATGGAAGAACCAGTAACCAGATAGACCACATTGCCATCAACCAGAATGGGAGGAGCTCCATGAAGGACGTGAGAGCCATTCGAGGAGCTGACGCTAGCAGTGATCACCATCTTGTGCTATGCAGACTCCAGCTGAAGCTCAAGAGAACACCAAAAAAGAAAAGTGAACACTCTTTGACTCGAGGAAACTGACCAGTGAGGCGTGAAAAGCCAGTTTACCATTGAACTTTCCAATAGATTCCAAGTCCTGGACAGCACACCAGCAGATGACATCAACGCTCTGTGCGACAATGTACAGAAAGCTTTCATAGACACCAGCAAGGCCGTGCTGGGCTACAGAAGAAGAGAGAGGAAGGAATGGATATCAGACACACCACATGGCAACTCATAGAGGAGAGAAAGATCGCAAAACTCGGCACGCTCACTGGAACAGAAGATGAGAGACAAACATCCGCCGAAACGTACAAAGAGAAAAACAAAGAAGTGAAGAAAAGCACAAGGAGAGACAAGCGACAGTTTGCAGACAACTTGACAGCAGAGGCCCAAGCTGCAGCAGAGAAAGGAGACTCCAGGACCGTCTATAAGATTACCAAGACCCTAACAGGCGGATTCACCAGCAAAACCACAGTAGTGAAGGACAAGACCGGGAAAGTTTTGACAAAAGACGAAGACCAACTCAACAGATGGGCAGAACATTTTAGAGAGATATTAAATAGACCGGACCCAGATGAGGAAGCCACCATCGAAGACATGGGTTTCAACTTAGAGATGAGACGTGGACGCATTACCCAACAGGAATTTGTGAGGCTATCAGGCAGACAAAGGGCAACAGGGCACCAGGTGAAGACAGAATCACGGCAGACATGCTGAAGGCAGACCCCAAAACGAGCGCAAAAGGCTTTAGTGAAACTATTCAACAAGGTTTGGGAAGAGGAGAAAGTTCCGGACACATGGAAGAAAGGCATCATAGTGAAGCTCCCCAAGAAGGGCGACCTCTCTGAATGCGGCAACTGGCGGGGAATCAACTTGCTCTCCGTCCCAGGGAAGATCTTCTGCCGTGTCCTTCTACAGCGCATGAGGCAAGCCATTGAGAGAACCCTACGAGAAGAACAGGCAGGGTTCAGAAGCGGGAGAAGTTGCACAGACCAGATCTTTGTCTTACGAACAATTGTGGAACAGTCCATCGAATGGAATTCATCACTGTACATCAACTATATTGATTTCCAAAAGGCTTTCGATAGCATTCATCATCCTTCGCTGTGGAAGATCTTGGAAGCCTACGGGTTTCCTCTTAAAGTCATCAACATCTTACAGGACATATACGCAGACAACCAGTGCTGTGTGCGACATGATGGACAGCAAAGCGAGTGGTTCCACGTCCGGACCGGGGTCAGGCAAGGCTGCGTGATCTCGCCGACATTTTTCTTGTCGTCATTGACTGGTGATGAGGAAGGCCCACCAGCGATAGGGCGAGAGGGCTTGTATGGGGACTGACAGCCAGGCTTGAAGACTGCGACTTCGCCGACGATATTGCACTGCTGTCGCACGCCCAGAAAGACATCCAGGAAAAAACATCAAGAGTGGACCTAATAGCCAGCAGTGTGGGACTCAAGATTCACCCCAACAAGACCAAGATCATGAAGGTGAAGACAAAGAGCGCAGAGAAGACCAGTGTGCGAGGCTCAGCTCTAGAGGAGGTGGAACACTTCAAGTACCTCGGCAGCTACATCTCAGCTGATAGCAACATCGAGCAGGAGATCTCAACCAGGATAGGACTCGCAGCTCGGGCATTCAGCGGGTTGAAAAACATCTGGAAGTCAACTGTCCTAAAACCAAAACCAAGTTGAAGATCTACAGGTCCAACGTACGCTCAGTGCTCCTATACGCCTCAGAGACATGGAGAACCAACAAGAAGATTGAGAGCAGGCTCAGAGGTTTTCGAAGGAAGGTGTCTTCGCCGAATCCTGAAACTTCACTGGCAGCAGCGTGTCACCAACAGGGAAGTGTCAAGGCGCACCAGCATAAACAACATTGTGGCCGAGGTGAAGCAGCGGCGGTGGAGGTGGCTGGGACACATCCTTCGGATGGGCAAGACCAGACTCCCTCATACTGCTCTGAGATGGGTACCACCGGGGAAGAGGAAGCGAGGCAGACCACTCGGCACCTGGAGGAGGACAGTGGAGGGGGAGATGAGAGAGGCAGGCAAGACCTGGAATGAACTGAGCTGGCTTGCCCAGGACAGAGAGGGCTGGAGGGAGCTTGTTGGCGCCTTATGTCTCGGGTTTGCGGGATGAAGAGATGATTTTTCATTTATATGCGGTTATTTATTGATTTGTTTGTTCATCTATTTATTTTTATGCTCATTTACATCCTAAAAAAATGTTTGAATGAATCCATTCAAATTCGTTGTGCCGATCAAAAAGAGGACCTTCATACGCGAGTCTCTGGCCTACATTGCGAACTGTTTCATTCCATTGTCATTCACGTAGAACGTAGACGCCGAGATGACAGGAAAATCCAACACTGGCACCGAGTTGTGTTTTGCTTGGCTTGTTGATTGTATGATTTTTAATATTCGCTCCTCATCCTCCCCCCCCCCCCCCCCCTTCCCCTCTGATTCTCCATGGCAATGTTGGTCTGGGTGCCAGTCTTTACATATGACAAGATCAAATTATGTAGAGCATGTACTCAGCGCAGGTTAAATACTCCTTGGCAATGAGATATTTCCCAGCGCATTTTTTTTTTTTTTGTAGAAGGCAAAGGAAAAGGGAGCGGGACAAGTGGTGGCGCCATGTTTTGGTGATGTGCTGTTTGCTCTCTGCGTGCAGACTGTGGCAGCATGTCAGCTGGAGGAACTTGCTGTGAATGTGCAATATTGTTATTATCATGAATACGTATATAATGCTTATCCTCGGCTTGAGACCAAGCTCTGAGCGCTTTACAAGCCACACTCGTTTACACAACGGGCTGTCTACCTGGGTAGTGCGCACTGAAGAGCTGCCAGCTGGCGCTTCATTCTGTCGTTTCCCGTCTCATCCAGTCAACATCGCTCAATATCGTTCACTCAGTTCCTTTACTTCCTTCACTCTTTCCATTTCTCACGAAGGGTACATGCTGTGTGTAACGTGTCATTCATACCAACGGCCAAAACTGGTATTCTCTTCCGAAAGTTGGTGATGGGATTTTATGTGTGCAAGATGTTTTGCGGGCGTTCACACACGGAACCTGGAATCTGGTGAATAGTCTCATTCGAAGGAGTGTCTGGGAAATGGAGTCAGATCCAATGTTAACCTCCGAGGGAAATATCCCCCTGTATTGAACGGTCCGGCGGAGATTCGAATCCGCAACTCGAGGATCACCAAGATTACGAGTCCGGTGCTCTACCATTGAGCTGTCCTGGTCCCAGTAGAATGTCATTCAATAGTATATCGTTCAAAACAATTCGCTACTGCAGATTACTGATGCAACAAAAGAGAATGGAATTCAGCACTGCAGAACACATCATTTGGCAACACACGATATGATACAACACCACACACAAAAGCTACAGCGTGACACCACGACACAATATCATCATACAACATATAAAACAGCACAACTTGATACAATACAGTGCAGTACAATATGATACAAGACAAGAAAGACAAGGAGGCATTAAAAAAAAAAGGGGGGGGGGGGAATACAATAAACACAGTACAATACAGTCCAATGAAATATCTACCCGCGCTCGCTGCTGTCTCGTTCCTTTTCGTATTACAAGAATAAAGCATACAGAATAACTGCTCTCAGTTCTCTCTCTCTCTCTCTCTCTCTCTCTCTTCTCTCTCTCTCTCTCTCTCTCTCTCTCTCTCTCTCTCTCTCTCTCTCCTCTCTCTCTCTCTCTCTCGCTCTCTCTCTCTCTCTCTCTGTGTGTGTGTGTGTGTGTGTGTGTGTGTGTGTGTGTGTATGTTTCAGACAGACTGAGAGAGAGAGAGAGAGAGAGAGAGAGAGAGAGAGAGAGAGAGAGAGAGAGAGAGAGAGAGTGTGTGTGTTTGCGTGTGTGTGCGTGCGTGCGTGTGTGTGTGTATGTGTGTTGTGTGTGTGTGTGTGTGTGTGTGTGTGTGAGAGAGAGAGAGAGAGAGAGAGAGAGAGAGAGAGAGAGAGAGAGAGAGAGAGAGAGAGAGAGAGCAAACCTACCGGGTTCATTTTTCACCTTTTTTTCAACCTTTTTCACACATACTCCAGATATCTACTCTATATTGTGTGTTGAACGAATTGACATATCCGCTCGAAACAGAGCTATCGATTTTTAAAACTTTTCCTTTTTTTCCATCCTATTTTTTAACGTGCGTGCGTGCTTGCGTGTGTGTGTAGATAGATAGATAGATAGATAGATAGATAGACAGATAGACAGACAGATAGATAGATAGACATAGGAGGATGGCTCAAAGACATGATGCCCTATCTTCAAAGCCACATGCGGCAGCCACCAATGGTAGGGGAAAGAAACTGTAATAATCTCAGGACAATTCTAATGGCACATCCAAGCTACCACAAGTCAGCACTCATACACAAAGTGACAGATCACCAGAAGTATATAAGTGTACCGCCAGCAGATGTGTTCTTTGTCAGAAACATCTTCAAGAGACGTCCCACATTCACCAGAGTATGAACAGGGCAGACTTTCCACATCAGAGATGCTATGGGATGCCAAAGTTCCAATCTAATTTACTTAGTGGACTGTGCTAGGTGTAAAGAGGTTCAATGTATCGGAGAAACAAGCCAGACTCTGTCCAGGCGATGCCATGGCCGCAGATCGAACATTTAAAAAAAAAAAAAAAAAAAAAAAAAAAAAACAGACAACAAAAATCATAACATTAGGACCCAAACACAGAGTGCTGGTAGACTGACTTTAACATGCAGGGAAACTTTATAAGCCAACATTTCAAAAGCAGTGGACATAGTAAGCAGGATCTCCGTGTCACTTCTATTGATCTGATGAGAACACTTGATACCAGACAGAGAAGAAACACATGAAAGGTACTGGCGGCATAAGATCAGAACAAACTACTCCGATGGCCTCAATGTCTGGGATAGCTGAATGTAGGGTACCACACTTCCTATTTACATGCAACAGATACATAAACGCGCGCGCGCGCGCGCACACATTCACATTCACACTCTCTCTCACACACACACACATACATGCACGCCGCACACATGCATGAACGCACACACGTAAGTACTCACACACAAACACAAGTTTAGACATATAGGAAGTGATGGGTAGGGATTGTATGGTGGGACTGAGAGTTAATGGTGAGGGAGGATGGTGGGGGAAGTGAGAGATAAGACAGTTCAGGTTCCATCTGAACATAATGTGAATGTATACAACAGTACCATTTGTATGTGAATATCATGAAATGTATTTTTCATTACCTTATTGAAAGCAAAAGATGCATTTGAAAATGATGGAGGAAGGGGAGGGGGAATTGTCGGGTATCTTTAGTGGCACCAGTGTGGGCTTGAGCTTATTTCCGTTTGTTTTTTTAATGTCTTGACTGACTGCCCTATGTTTTTTTTTTACATTTCACATGAAGTTCATTTGTTGCCATTTCTGTCTTTAACTCTGGTAGGCTTTTGTTAGGATTTTAAAGCAGTGAGTGAGAATTCAGGTAAATTGGGAGTGAGAGATGATCAGTTTCAGAATATAAATGCTGTGCTTCGGGCTGTCATTCAGTGGGTCCTTGGGCTTTTTCATGCTTGACAAAGGTTTTACAAATAAACCGACAATTTGCAATATGCTCATTGGGTGTTGGTGGGTTTTACTGTTCAATCTCTCAAACAAGTGCAGGTTAACAATTCTTCATCATTACAGTAATAACTTGGCAAAGATTTGAAATTGAGAGGAAAAAAAGAGAATTGAAGATGAAATAAATGGGAAAATGTCTATCATAAATATGAAAACCCTTCACTAGCTGCATGAGGAAACTATAGCAATCCCTCTCGAAGGCAGATCTATTTGTATCGCCTGCTCCGAGGTCTTTCGTCCGCTAGATCGGACTCATCAGGGAGACACGGCTGATTGTGTCTGTGTTCTTTGGCGTCAGATAGAGACACACCACAGTCCATAATTCTGTGGTGTTCCGGCCGCCAAGGATTCGAAAAAAAAATCCAACAGCACCCCTAAAGCAGACAGCGAAAGATAGTAGAATTAAACAAAACGAAAGTGTGGAGAGAAAAAAAGTTGTTGAAAACTAAAAACATTACGCAAGCAGTATAAAACGTAAGGGACAATCTTTGAGCCTATGCTTGAGGATCCATTTAAGGATGCAAGGGAGATCAAAAGATATGGAACAGTCTGAGTGGTCAGCTCTGCTGTTCAATAAACCAAGCATTGTCAGTGGCTAAGAATTGTGCAGAACGACCTTTCCTTGGATCTCCTAAGAGATGCAATCACCCACTAATTGACCAAACAATATACTGCTGAACAATTAAGTTGGGGGAAAACAAGTGCAGGTTAACAATTCATCCATCATTACAGTAATAACTTGGCAAAGATTTTGAAATTGAGAGGAGGAAAAAAAAAGAGATTGAAGATGAAGTAAATGGGAAAATGTCTATCATAAATGTGAAAACCCTTCACTAGCTGCATGAGAAAACTATAGCAATCCCTCTCGAAGGCAGATCTATATGTATCGCCTGCTCCGAGGTCTTTCGTCCGCTAGATCGGACTCATCAGGGAGACACGGCTGATTGTGTCTGTGCTCTTGGCGTCAGATAGAGACACACACCACAGTCCATAATTCTGTGGTGTTCCGACCGCCAAGGATTCGAAAAAAAAAAATCCAATAGCACCTCTCTCTCTCTCTCTCTCTCCTCTCTCTCTCTCTCTCAGTCTCTCCTCTCTCCTCTCTCTCTCTCCTGTCTCTCTCTCCTGTGTGTGTGTGTGTGTGTGTGTGTGTGTGTGTGTGTGTGTGTGTGCGCGTGTTTGAGTGTAGTGTATGTCTGTATGTGATTGGACTATAAACAACACGATATGAAACATATATGTGTGCATGTGTGCGTGTGTGTACATCAGAGAGAGAAGAGAGAGGGTGGAGACTAAGAGAGAGAGAGAGAGAGAGAGAGAGAGAGAGAGAGAGAGAGAGTGAGAGAGAGAGGGAGAGAGACAGAGACACAGAGACAGAAAGAGGGAAACACGCGCACATACAGAGAGAGAGAGAGAGAGAGAGACAGACAGACAGACAGACAGACAGAAAAGAAGAAAAAAGGAATTAGAGACAGAGACAGAGACAGAAAGACAGAGAGAAAGAGGGCAAGTGGGGATAGGATATGTGCGAATACTCCTGTATTTGCGATGATTTTTGGTAACCAGAGTAGTGCTGGGGGTAAACTACCAAATGAAATGCGGTGGGACGAATGCTATACACGCCTGAGACAGTATTGACAATACCTCCACTGTTGATTTCTTTCTGTGAGGCGTAGAACTCCTTCATGCCACAGTTTTGTAATTCGGCCTGAAAAAAAAACAAACAGACAGACAAACAAACAAAAAGAAAACAGATAAACAAACAAGCAAACACACACACACACACACACACACACACACACACACACACACACACACACACACACACACACACAACCAAACAGAAACATAAAGGTCAGACCCATAGCACTTAAGTTTTTATTTTATTTTCTAATTCTTTTCTTCAACCCAGGAACACAGTTCCATCATCACACTATGAGTTAGTATGTTACTGTCATCATCGTTGTTGTCAACATCATCATCATCATCATCATCATCATCATCATCATCATCATCATCGTCGTCATCAGCAGCAGCAGCAGAAGCAGCAGCATCAAAGTCACAAATGCCGTTGGCTTAAGTAATAGCGCACTTAAACAGTGTGCCAATTAAAAAAAGGTAGACCAGTGCTACGACAAATAGACACAAACTAGAAAAAAAAAAGGCTGGGGGCGAGGGGTAGGGGGCAGGGGAGAGCAGGAATCGAAGAATTTTCTCATCCTCCTCAATTCGTCCTTTTCAAACAATGTGCTTCATTTTCGAGTGTCAAAATCGTCGGGACAGGAGTCGACAAAAGAAAGAAAGAGAAGTGGAAAATCGACTGAACACCCAAGGGGAATAAGTGATTGGAGCCCTATTCACTGCATTAATTTGAATAATGGGCACAGAAGCCTCTATGCATGTGTACGTGGGGGCGCGCACTTCAGTGTGTGTGTGTGTGTGTGTGTGTGTGTGTGTGTGTGTGTGTGTGTGTGTGTGTGTGTGTGTGTGAGTGTGTGTGTGTGTACTCGTGTATGCGTTTGTGTGTAAATGCAAGCGTCAGAACCTGCGTTTGCATGTGTGAATTGAGAGAGAGAGAGAGAGAGAGAGAGAGAGAGAGAGAGAGAGAGAGAGAGAGAGAGAGAGCATAAACATCATAATCATACTCACCTCAGATGTACGTATGTAGTAACGTCCCAACCCAATGGCATATCTATACAACACACTTTCGTCTGTTTTCTGGTATCCTGTACAACACACACACACACACACACACACACACACACACACACACACACACACACACACACACACACACACACACACACACACACACACACGTGTCAGTACATGTACGTCTGGTAACCTCGGCTCGCGCGTACAAGCCTTATCTCTAATGCTTGAGGTGTGGCAGTAACTTCGAAACTAAAATTTAAGAAGTCCGCAAAGGCGATGAAGGGAATAGTGTTATTGTCTCTGGCGAAAAGTAAACAACATGATTTTCTGCTTGTAAAATGTGTCTGGACCAAATAGGGATGACTCAAAGATTTCTCATACCCTGAATCAACAAATTGAAATGTTTAATTTCCCAGTAATGTAGTTAATGGGGAATACTTTAACTCGCCGCGTAGAAAGGAATCTTTGTTTGCACCAATCAGTTCTGCACCGGGGCTCTGTTCTTTTAAGGGTTCTTCGACTGTGCTGTCAAACTATGTTCAGAAAAGAATGGAAAGTGATTCCATTCTACAATTGTGCCAATGTGTCCATGTGTCTAAGGGTATAGACATGCCCCATTACTAATTGCTATAGACCGAATTTTGTTCTCTACGGCAGTGCCAATGTTTGTGTGTGTCTATGGGTATACACATGTCCCATTACTAATAGCTTAATTGCTGCTAACCGAACTTTACTCTCTACATTTGTGCGAATGTTTGCGTGTGTCTAGGGGTATAGACATACCCCATTACTCATTGCTACATACCAAACCTTGCTTCTGCGGTTGTGCGAACGTTTGTGTATGTATGGGCTATACACAGGCCCCACAAATAATTGCTACGTACGAACTTTACTCTCTACAGTTGTGCGAACGTTTGTGTGTATCTAGGAGTATAGACAGGCCCCATCAATAATCTCTACCTACCGCATCTTGCTCTCTATGGTTGTGCTAAGATTTGCGTATGTCTAGGGGTGTACATACGCATCATTAAGAATTGCAACATTCCATTCCATTGCTGTCTACAGTTGTGCAACCGTTTGTGTGTGTCCAAAAGTATGTTGCAACGGACATTACTATTCACCAGTACAGAAACAGGCCGACTTTTCACGAGTAAGTGTTCATGATCGGTATATGATAGTGTTTACACGAGAAACATAGTCTCTTCATGTAATTTAGAGGAACTTTTGCATGAAACGATAGAAACTTCTCAAAACAGGTGTTGGTTTCGGTCAAATACAGACATAACAGCACATGAATATTAATATTAACAGACTATTTTTTTTCAGTCTTCACACACACACACACACACACACACACACACACACACACGCGCGCGCGCGCGCGCGCGCGCGCGCGCACGAATACACTGCTTAAGAAAAAAGTTCTTCAGGAACGAAGCCAAGCCCTCCAGACACAGAAAATTCAAGTGAATTGGTTTTTTCATGACGCGCTTCTCAAGCGGACTATAACATGATTTTGAAAGAGAGGGGGTTAGTTACCGCCAAGGACATTGACAAACAAAGCACAGGACAAGACATGGTGCATTTCGACCTCTTGGGTCTTCTTCAGGCAAAAAAAAAAAAATCACATTTAACATTTAGGACAGTACAAAGAACGAAAAGTGACTTATCTGTTGTCCATGTGGTAGGAAGAATGGCCGCCAGATGGAAACGACAGAGGGGATTATGGGAGAGGAAAAGGAGGGGGGTGCGTAGGGGGAAGTAGGGGGGAGTGAAACGATTGGGTTGTGTAGCTGGTTTAGTGGGGTGGTGTGTGCTATATTTGTGACGGTTGTGGTTAAGGGTTAAGTGGATTGATAATAATGCTAAGTGGGAGGGGGCGGGGGAATACACACACACACACACACACACACACACACACACACACACACACACACACACACACACACAGAGAAGGGATAGTAATGATACTAATGATAGTGGCAGTAATTATAATAAAAAAAAAGTAGATGAATAAAATGAAAGTAACTGTAATTTAAAGAAAAAAAAAATGAATTCGGTGGGTGATGAAAGAGGTGGTAGTAGTTATGCGTGGGGAGAGAAGGCTATCAGGTCAAAGTCCTCACTGCAGAAATTGGAGCTAGGGAGTTTGTAGGAACGTCTACATACAACCTCATGAAACAGCTCTCAGTTGCAGGGAGGGGAAAAAACCCCAGAGACCTGAAAGCAATGGCAGAAGCAGCAGAGAGGTGTTCAAGTTGGATCTGGTCAAGGAGGAACAAAAGTGAACTTCATAAGGCTTAACTTTCCTACAAATATCAGGTGTCCCAGTGGCTCAGTGGTCAGTGCGCGAGTCATTAAGTGGAAAATGAGCATGTCCAGACGGTCATGGGTTCGAATCCCAGCCATGTTCGTCCCAAGATGGGAAAAAAGGGGCAGCAGAGGGACATCCGGAGTCATGAACTGGGTGTGGCCCAACCCCCCAGAGTGTCAGGAGATAAGGCCGAAACACTTGCCTGAAGGGGGCTTCTCTTCTGAGGACTCTCTGCTGCCACGCTCTATACGAGTTTCTTTCTACTGATGCATGGGTAAACCATTGCCTTCAGGGAATAGGCCGGAGGACGTCCGGGAAAGACTGGAGGACACTGGGAAGACCAGAACCAAGGGCTCTGTGGGCTGGCTCCCCACTTTGCCTTCAACATGTGGCTACTAAAAAACCAAAGGAAAAGATGCTCACAGGATTCACCGAAAGGGGGAGAGAAAGATGAATCCATCGGTGCTCACGACTGCAAATTCCAAACGGACTATGAATATGGACCAAATGGAATATCCATGTGTCCGTGGAAAGCGTTTCGCTACCACCCGTGGCATGAAGATCCACAGAACAAAGATGGGATGTGTGAAGACTCATCTGAATGAACGGCAGCGCACTGCATCATCAGCAGATAAGACGTCGGAAGACCAAGGCCAGGATTTAAACCACAATGCCAAGGACATCCACGCTGTTGGTTTGCATGAGGAATTTGCACATGCCCTCGATGCCAGGCGCCTGAAACTCAACCTGCCACGAGCAAACGAGACTGAAGATTGGGGGAAACTGGATGCAAAAATCGTCCAAAGACTTGATGCACTGATAGGGAAAAGCACCCTTGAACACAAACTAGCCACATATGGGGACATTTGTGTGCTACATGTAGAGACGCCTATGGAGCAAAACTACCCAAAGAGAAAACACCTCCAAAGAAATCCAGACGCCAAGAAGAGATGGACAAGATCAGGGTCCAAAAGAAAAATCACAAGAAGCAAATGAAGACCGCACTGTCAAAACAAGGCTTGGAAAAACTCTGGGAAGACCTGAAAGCAAAACACAGCGCCCTCACCAAAGCTGAATCTGCGAAGAAGAGGAAGAGCAAAAGAAGAAGACACAAGAGCGCTTCTTCAAAGACCCCTTCCAGTTTGCTAGAACTCTGTTTGAGCAGCCAAAATCTGGGACCCTAAGTGTGGTCAAAGGAGTTCTTGAGCAGCATCTGAGGAAAACATACTCTGACTCACAGAGCAAAGCGCCACTCCACATTCAGGTCTGGTGTGGCCAACCAACCCTGAGGAACAGTTCAATGACAAGCCTCCAACGGTGGCGGAAATCAAGAAGGTGGTCGACAAAAGCCAGAGCCAAATCATCACCAGGGCCAAACGGAATACCTTACCAGCTGTGCAAGAAATGTCCCAAGGTGCTGGAGTGGCTCCACGGGCTGCTGCGATCAGCTTGGAGAAACCAGAAGATCAGCGCCAGTGGATGACGGCAGATGGTGTATACATCCCCAAAGAGCAACACTCAAGTGACATCAACCAGTTCAGGCCAATATCACTACTGAACGTCGAAGAGAAAATCTTCTTCTTCTCTGTCATGGCAGCAAGGCTGACCAAGTACCTCATGGAAAACAAGTACTTGGATGTGTCAGTCCAGAAAGGTGGCATCCCAGGCGTGGCTGGCTGTGTATAACACGACACAATGATCTCGGACGCAATCCAAAGAGTAAAAACAAAAGAGAGACCTGGACGTAGTGTAGCTTGATCTGGCAAACGCATATGGATCTGTACCCCATGAGATGATACAGTTAGCTCTTGAGATGTACCATGTGCCAAAGAACATCTGCGACATGCTCAAGAAGTACTTCAATGGCTTCTCAACGCGCTTCTCTACCAAGAAGTACACAACAGATTGGATCAACTTGGAAGTGGGCATTGCAATGGGCTGTGCAATTTCCCCAATACTGTTCGTGTTAGCAATGGAAGTCATCTTGAAAGCAGCAACAAGCAACGCAAGACAAACAGACCTTGGCGATGGATACAAAGATGCCCCTCTCAAGGCCTTCATGGATGACACTACAGTGATTTCATCCAGAAAAGACGAGACACGTCATGTTCTGGAGAGGCTGGATGACATAGCTGCCTCATCCAGAATGAAGTTCAAGCCAAAGAAATCACGGTGTCTCTCACTGAGAAAAGGAAAAGTAGCCGAATCTGTGGTCTTCAGTGTTGCCAACCAGGCCATTCCAACAGTTACAGAAGAGCCAGTCAAGAACCTTGGAAGATGGTATGATGATACGCTGAAAGACACACAAAGAGCAAAAGAAACCAAACAGATGTCGGAAGAAGGCTTGGAGACCATTGACCAGTGTGGGCTCCTGGCAAATACAAGGTCTGGTGTCTGCAGTTCATGCTGATACCAAAGCTCCTATGGCCTCTGATGATATACGACATCTGCACCAGCATAGTGGAGGCAATGGAATCCAAAATCAACAAGTTCACAAAGAATGGCTTGGTGTCCCACCCTGTCTGACTGACATAGCGCTGTACTGTCGCCAAGCAAAGCTGAAACTACCACTGAAATCCATCCTGGAAGAATACAAAACAGGGAAGATGAGAGTTCAAAGCATGCTGGAAGACTCAGGAGACAAGGTGGTAGAAGTAATTAAGCCCCAGCTGAAGACAGGCAGAAAATGGGAAGTTCAAGAGGCGATGGATTCTGCAAAAGAAAGTCTCAAGATCAGAAAAATAACAGGACACATACAGACCAACAGACAAGGACTGGGGGTGACTAAAACTGAATGGTGGTCAAAGGCCAAAGGAGAAGCCAAAAGAGACATGATGATTCAGGAGATGAGAAAAGAAGAAGACCAAAAAAGACTCCAAAAAAGCAGTCCAGCAGAGCCAGCAAGGGCAATGGACAACGTGGGAGAATGCACTCCAAAGAAGTCTCACTTGGAATGAACTTTGGCACATGGCCCCTCTCAGGATAGCTTTATTCTCAGATCTGCATATGACCTTCTGCCCTCAAATGCAAACCTGGTGAAGTGGGGAAAACAGACGATCCTTCATGCCCCTCTGCCATGAAAAACAAACAGTGGAGCATGTCCTAAGCTCAAATAAAGTAGCCCTGGGTCAAGGACGGCACACATGGAGGCACAATCAAATGCTCAAAGAGATTTGTACAAGTAGTCTGGGCTAGTACCAACACCACAATAGGGAAAATCAGGACTCCAATGCACCCGCAACATTCTTCACGGCAGGAGGCAGCGAATCATGGCCAAGAACAACAGTGCCACTCGGAACATGCAGGCAGAGTCTGCTGGACGGGGCAGATGACTGGGAGTGCACTGCAGACCTCCCAGAATGGAAGAGTCACCCAGTGATCATCAGCAAGAGTGGCATGAGACCAGACACGGTGCCATTTGAGAACAGAATGGAGGTAGCTCAAATCTACAAGACTGAAAAGTATGGTGATCTGGCAAACAGCCTGAGGAGAGAAGGCTATCAGATCAAAGTCCTCACTGCAGAAATTGGAGCTAGAAGGTTTGTAGGAACGTCTACATACAACCTCATGAAACAGCTCTCAGTTGCAGGGAGGGGAAAAACCAGAGCCCTGAGAGCAATGGCAGAAGCAGCAGAGAGTGTGTTCAAGTTGGATCTGGTCAAGGAGGAACAAAAGTGAACTTCATAAGGCTTAACTTTCCTACAAATATCAGGTGTCCCAGTGGCTCAGTGGTTAGTGCGCGCGAGTCATTAAGTGGAAAATGAGCATGTCCAGAGGATCATGGGTTCGAATCCCAGCCATGGCTCGTCCCAAAATGGGAAAAAAAGGGGCAGCAGAAGGACATCCGGAGTCATGAACTGGGTGTGGCCCAACCCCCCTAGAGTGTCAGGAGATAAGGGCCGAGAAGGACAGCTCAGATCTCTCCATCCCCTATGGTGTGGGGGTGGGTATGGGAGGTTGGGAGGTTCATACAAATAGTGTTGTTGAAAAAGTAAACAATGCTGTGGGATGATGTTCATTGTAACAGGTGAAATAATGTGTTGGCAGTAATATGCTGATGTTGGTTGAGAAAAGATAGCAATGGTCAATGATCAATATAACATGATTGTCAGGTTACACTCCGCAACGAAATCAGCTGGGATTCTGACCAGTTCACTGCACACAGTGTCCCGGCTAGCTTGAATTAAATTTCTTACTCTTTTATCGCACTGTGCTTATCAAAAAAAAAGAAAGAAAGAAAGAAAAGACGGGGAAGTAGGTGCTTCGCCCTAAGATTTAGTTGATGGAGTTTCAGCAGCCTCTCGTCCCATACTTTGCCGCTTACGGTCAAACAGTACAGGTGACCTCTCAAGATCAGAACAGCACAGGCGACCTCTTACGGTCAGAACAGTACAGGCGACCTCTTACGGTCAGAACAGTACAGGTGACCTTTCAGGGTCAAAACAGTACGAGTGATCTCTCAAGGTCAGAACAGTACAGGTGATCTCTCAGGATCAGAACAGTACAGGTGATCTCTCAGTGTCAGAACAGTACAGGTGACCTCTGGGGCAGAACAGTACATGTGACCTCTCAGGGTCAAAACAGTACAGGTGATCTCTCAAGGTCAGAACAGTACAGGTGATCTCTTGGTCAGAACAGTACAGGTAAACTCTCAGGGTCAGAACAGTACAGGTGACCTCTCAGTATCAGAATAGTACTGGTGATTTCTCAGGGTCAGAACAGTACAGGGATCTCTCAGGATCAGAACAGTACAGGTGATCACTCAGGATCAGAACAGTACAGATGACCTCTCGCCGTCAGAACAGCAAGGTGCCCTCTCAGGATCAGAAGAATGCAGGTGACCTCTTAAGGTCAGAGCAGCAAAGGTAGCCTCTCAGGGTTAGAGCAGTACAGGTGACCTGTCAGGGTCAGATCTGTAGAGGTGACCTTTCAGTGTCAGAACAGGACAGGTGACCTCTCAGGATCTGAACAGTAGAGGTGACCTTTGAAGGTCAGATCAGTACAGGTGACCTGGCACGGTCAGAACAGTACAGGTGACCTCTCAGGGTCCCACACAAGGCCCTGACCTCGGTTGACTGGCTGGGTGATAGGATTGGAGCCCTGTCCACACAAGGTCGAACATCTGCAGAACTTTCCCTAACTCCATCCTCCTATGGCGACTCAGACAGGACACAAACCAAACCGATAGCAGGCTTCCAGCCAGTTGTAGTACTTCCCTTCTCTGAAAATCAAAGCCACTGATTACAATTGAATAGTGAACAGATACTGCAGTCCATAAGGCAAAATTACTTCCCTTTTTTCCCCCAAACAATTTTCCCATAACTATATTTCTCAACTTATTGTAGCACAAAATTATTTTCCCATAAAACTGGAAATACCAACATTTTCACAACAACACTTGTTTTCTAAAATTTCATGGCATATGGGCTCTGGTGAAG
>JADBJO010007430.1:60000-67500 GCA_016801955.1 Conus betulinus | reverse complement strand
AGTGACTTTGATCTTGACCTTTGACCTTATTTTTCTGCGAGCAGAATCAGCATACCTTACCTAATCAACAAATAAATTTGAGAAGGCTGTCTTAAGTGGTTGAAGAGACATTGCCAAAAATGTCCGTTTTGGCCGACGTGGGACAGACAGACAGACAGACAGACAGACAGACAGACACACACACACACACAAAACACACACACACACACACACACACACACACACACACACACACACACACACACACACTCATACACACACACAAAAAAAAAAACAGACACGAACGAACTTAATAGTCTGCTCGCTAACAAGACATTTTGTGCAAGAGTGAATTTAAAAAAAAATGGAGCAGAGGTGCACAAACTGTCACAACTGCGAGTTGTGACATTTTGTGCGAACCTTCACTGCTCAAAATGTCACAACTGGCACAAAATGTCACAATTGTGACATTTTGTGCATTTGTGCATTTTGTGTGGTAACAGATGCTCCTGGTCTCCCGACGCGACGTATCCACTTTCCTACTGCCGAGAAGGTCGATCGGATCGTTGGCGCAAATGGATATCACAATTAGAAAATAAAGCCTTCGTGTGGTATGGTGTCAACAATGATATAGACAGAAAAAAGCTCTACTGTTGTCATACGGTGGCGATAAACTGAACAATATTGTCGATACGTTTGCTGAAACCGACATCACACCCAGGCGAAAGTGAAACTCATTTCGGCAAACTCCGCAGTGCTATCAACACTCATTTCAATCCAGAAGGAAACTCAGAGTTTCAGAAATACATTTTTCAGAAACACTTGTCAGAAAACAGACAACATTGATGCGTTATACAATGAACTAAAACTGCTTGCTCTAACTTGTGGTTTGGTTAGCAATGACTCAGAAATGAAATCTCAGTTGATTACTGGATGTAAGGCTACGAAAGTAAGGGGGAAAGGGCTAAGCTCACCTGCAATGACCTTGTCTGATCTGTAACATACTAACAGTACAACGTTCAGCTGCACATGCAAAACAAATCGAAGAGAGTTGTGACGGACCGTTTTTTGTCCGATCACAGTTTTTACAACTCCGCTTACCGGAGCAAGTTTACCGAAAAATCCGGTTGGTTAGGTTGGTTGACTGGTTGGTGTTCATCTGTACACCGCATAGGCCTTGTGAGCGCGGGTAGCCAACCAGTCTCTGAAGAAATTCCGTCTAGTTCACACCTACCCAGTCCAGCCGATGAGGGACTCAGTTTAGTTGTGACAGCAGGTATAATGAGCCAGTTAAATTGAGAGTCTAAATTGAAATCGCTTCTCCCCACGTTAGGCGTTTGCAACTTCGTCAGCGCCAGCGAAGGTTTTTGTGTTTTAAAAAGAAAAGACAGAAAAAACATTCATGGCTTTGCTATGCTTTTAATTTGCTACAGTGTAGGAGTAAATTATCGTTTAATCTCCATCGGATTGAAAGAAGAAGCATGCTGGGATCAAAATAGGACATGGCTTATGCTTTGTAATTGTCTCAAAAAAGGAAAAAAAAAAAAAAGTTGTTGTTTATTCTTTGCTAAAGGGTTACAATGGTGAGCTCCGGGGGTGAGCAATGAAAACTGTTGTGTGTTCATGGTGTTCCTGAATTATGCTGATTTATACTGTGAGATGCAAAACGGAAATCCTTTTGAATGCATTCTAGATTCCGATGTGGAGAGCTAAATGGAAACCTTTCTCATATGATTGTATGTATTGTTGATGGATATCAATGATGAATAACCTTTCTCATGTATTTATTACCGATGGATAGGAATGTATGGAAATTATTCCGACAGTTAAATTGTTTTAATAGATGCTTCCTTATGATAAATGGGAGAGTGTGGCAATCATATTGAGAGTTATTTTAAGCCAGCTTACGCTATGTTATGTTATGTTATGTTATGTTATGTATAGTGACCATCTACCTGGTGCTAAACAGGAATGCGCAAAGATTGTGTCATGTATGCAAGATGGATATTGATAATGGGGAATAGTTGCTTTTGATAAAAATGAAAAAAAAATGAATGAAAACATTTTCTCTTGAGAGGTAGTGATCTTGTAAAATGTTGAAACATTATGTTATGATCTTGTGAAATGATCAAAACCTTTTGTTATGAATGAGATGAGAGAAGGTGATGATACACGAATTATACTTTCGCTCATTACGAAGGTCTATGTGGAAATCTTTAGTTATACTATCGTTCATTATGAAAAGGTCTATATTGTAGTCTTTCCTCGCTAACGCGAAGGTTATGATTTTGAAGAAAGATGACGTCTGAACGTGTTGAACTTTTGAGATAGTGATTTTGAAAGAAGTAAAGTGTTTCATTTTGTTGAAACCATGTCGACTGTTGGCTGTAGATAAATGCTCTGTTTACGATTAAAATAGGAAGCCATTATTAACTGTGAGTGTGATTAAAAAAAAGCTATGGATAGTAGGCTAGATAGTCAAAGAAGTTTTCTCAGTTCCCCCAGGTTGAGTTTGACCCTGGTGTCCTTGGGAATTGGTTGTCCCTACCTCGGGTCCGGGGCCTGTTGCGTGTCCCCATTCTCCACCGTGCCAGGTGCGCGAGAGACTAGTGCATGCCAGTATTGACCCCGACAAGCCAGCTGAGCCAGCACTTCTTTTGCGATTGAAGTCGTCGCTTCGGGTTCGAGACCCTAAGTCCTGTTCGCCAGCTGCGCCCTACGCTTGTCCTGCCTAGTCAGAACCACCGCCTGTGTTGACAACGACCTGCAGCGTCAGCGTCGTTCCTGCGCGTCGTGAGACCCTTCGTGTCGTCAATCTTGCACGTTGTGAGACCCTTGTTGCTGTGCAGTAACAGACCCACAGCTCTTGGAAGTGGAGGCTGGTGCCGCAAAAGTAGCAGAGTGCTACTTCAGTGTGATCGGGCTGAATCACAGATTTTTTTTTTTTTTTTTTTTTTTTTTTTTTCTGGGGTGTAGGAAGTGGTAACTTCCTTGTGGACAGAGACGTCACTGCATCGTTCCGTCGTCACTTGCAAGTCACTACCCCTACTGACGGTCACTGCATCGTTCAGTCGTCACTTGCAAGTCACTACCCCTACTGACAGTCACTCCATCGTTCAGTCGTCACTTGCAAGTCACTACCCCTACTGACGGTCGCAGTGTTTTCACGTCGTCTTTATTCTTCACCTGCGTCTACCCCTACTTGCAGACTGTGCTCCCTTGTAACGCTCTTGTGCCAAATTAGTGACTCGTGCAGAGCTGCTCCGTCATTCTGCACTCTTCTGCGTAAGAATAGTTTCGGTCGCGGATTGTGAAACCAGGCCAGACAGTGCCTGTGACAGACTGTTGGTGTGTGCGCCATATATATATATATATATATATATATATATATATATATATATATATATATATATATATATATATTGTATACCCATAGTTGGGTTGTGTTCCGTTTTGGTTATTCATGTTTATTGATGTTTTGTGATGATGATGTTTTGTATGTGTTGGATGGCCCAGGCGGCGTAGGAAAAAAAATAAGAAAAGAATTACGATTGTGTTGCCTGGCTGTCCATGTGCGGTGGAGTGGGTGGGTGGGTGGTGGTAGGAAAGCGCGAACTCGCATCCATATTTCTGGGAGAGTCAAACACACAGACACACACACACCAAGCACCCATCCGTAACAAGAGTCTAGTCCATCGTCTGCTCTTGACAAAACCAAAGAAGCATGCTCATCATTCAGACAAATCCTCACAGCCACGCAATGCACAACACAGACTTGCAGGAACTGTGGCCATTCTTGGCCTCATGAAGGAGGACAACGCAACCGTCCAACCTTCAATAAGCAGTGTAGAACTTGCAAGAAGTTCAATAATCATTTCTCTTCAGTATGCCGTTCTGGTACAAATCATCAGACCCATCCATCAAGAAATTCAAATCCATCAGACCAGCGTTCTTCTGTCGTCCTGCTCACCAACGAAGGAACAAAAGACGAGTCCGTCGCATTGATCAGCGTGAAGATGACATCAACACTATCGAATGAAAGGAGTCAGAAGACAGTGATGGAGATGATTTTGTTTACATGGCTGCACATTCAGACAAACTTTTTCATTTCAATGTTTCCACTGAAAGGCATAGCCTGATTGTTCTTGCTGACTCTGGTGCCACGGTAAACCTACTGTCAAAACGTGACTTTGACTTTATTTCACCCCAGCCAACGCTGCAGCCGTCTCAAATTAAAATATCTGCATGTGGTTGTCAACAACCTATTCCAGTCCCTGGGACAATTCAAAGCTGTTGTTGAATCCAAAGGTACAGTGGCCACCGCCACTCTCTGCATTGTTCCTGGTAGACAACGACCGATTTTGAGCTGGAAGACTTCTCAAGCCCTAGGACTGTTGACCACTGTCCATAACATCAATCCCTCAGGAAAGAAACTAGAAGAGCAGTATCCTGATCTATTCACAAGACTTGGTGGTTTAAAAGACGGACAAGTGAAACTACACATTGACAAAGAACTTCAGCCCATAGCTCAGCGTTACAGGAGTGTACCATTTTATGTAGGAAAAGACACTGAAGATGAGCTGAAACAAGACGAAGAACGTGGGATGATTGAAAGAGCCTCCGGTCCAACACCTCAGGTGTCACCTGTAGTTGTCGTACCCAAATCCAAATGTCCTGGAAAAGTCAGAGTATGTGTCGATATGCGCGCTGCAAATAAAGCCATAAAGAGAGAAAGACATGCACAGCACACAGAACTGGAAACAAGAAATGTACAAATTCCTCCTGGACTACAGATCCACTCCTCATTCTCCCACTAGAACTCACACCTGCTACCGTATATTTTTGGTCGCAGCCTCAAGACAAGACTACCAGAAGTCCCAGTCCAACAGCCAGGTGATGAGAAGATGAGACTCAAAGATGCCCAGTCCAAGAAGAAGATGAAACAATGTGCTTATAAGAAACCCTATGTCAAGCCAAGCTAAATTCAGATTGGTGACAAAGTCCTGCTGAAGGAACCTTCCATGTCCAAATCCTCCACTCCCTACAATCCTGTTCCATTCACAGTCATTCAGAAGAAGGGCGCCATGGCGACTGCCCGAAGAGACAATCAAAATATCACCAGAAACAGCAGTTTCTTCAAACCTTCTCCCAGAACTTTACTTCCTACTGAACTGATGCCTAACTCCAGTGATGTTGAAGCTGATATTCACCCCCCATGCAAATGCAAAACATGCACAACAAAATACAAACACAGACAAAACTATTTTAGACAAGCACTCAAACAACTCACACCCTCATCTGACCGTTCCAAATGTTCCGGAACCAAAAAGATCTAGCCGTGCAATTTGCTTCCCAACGAACAAACAGGCAGTACGGAAGAAGATAGATATATTGCTGTGTAATGATAACACCAGGTTTGATAAGAATTCAGACATTTTATTGCACCTTTTCAGGAGTGTATCTCTCATAGATCTTAAATGACTACAATGTTTCCATTTTGAGATGTCTGTGCTTATTGTTGTTTAAATGTTATTATGCAGACTGGTTATTGACGCTTGTTTATTCTGTTCAAGTTCACGTATTTTTTTTAAGTCATAAGGAAAAACAGAGAGAGAAGAGAAAAGTGATTATTTTATTCACTTTGAAATATGCATTACATTTAATGTGAAGTTTTAAATTTAAACACAAGTTTCGATTGAAGTGTTATGCAACTACTTGAGAAATATTCTTTTAACAATAAGATTAGAAACAAACCAAAGGTTTATTAATATTCTTGTTTATTAGCTTTTTTGTTTTATTGACGTCAGTGAATTTATCATTACCTTATATTTGTTCTGTTATGTGCGTTTAAGAATTAAGCTTTAAAATCAACTTTTGATTTGAGAAAGAGAGTTATGAAGTGTTGTCAACAAGTTTTGATCTAAGGGACATTACACATATACTTTTAGTTTAGGAGCTTGCTCTGATAATAAACAGTTTTGAAGGCAACCGTCAAAAAGACCTGAGTCAATACAACAGTTATCACCGCATCAACATGACTCGAAAGGTTCTGTTGTATGAATCCATTCAACAAACGTTCTACAACCCCAAGCAGTCACAACATCACAGTTAGGTATTAACATGATGCAAAACGCACACCAGGATTATACGTTAAATTACTGAGTTGTTTAGTGGTATTTACGATTGGGGTTTACTTGTCGTTGTAGTGCATTACTCTGTAGATAATGCAGCGCTAGAAAAAAAAAAAGTGCAGCAGAAGGGCATCTTGGAGTCATGACCTGGATGCGGCCCGGCCCCCTTTGAGTGTACAGAGTGCAGGTCCTTAGAGAAAAAATACTCACAGACAGTGTTTCAGTTCTGAACTCTTTACACTCTAAGGGGGTCGTGCCGCATCCAGGTCATGACTCCAAGATGCCCTTCTGCTGCAACTTTGCTTTTTTTTTTTTTCCCTAGAGCTATATTATCTACATGAAAAATGCGCTACAACGACGAGTAAAACTCAATAGCAAATACGTCGTGTTTTGTCTTGTGATTCGTTTGTCTGCGTTTTCTTGGCGGCTCGCTATTAATTACATTTACAACTAAATAACTCAGTAATTTAACATATTATCCTGGTGTACGTTTTGCATCATGTAAATGCCTAAAGACGGAAAATGTATGTGCACAAAGGACAAAACTATCTTATTGTTGATACTATCTTTATAAACGTAAGTACAGCTGGAAACGGGTTCAAATCGGACTCCTTTGTGCACGATGCCACACAGAACACACCGTTATCCCAGCGCACTGACTCAGTAGCTGCCAATAGTAGAGTCAAACAAAATTCGGTGATTAGAGAAAAAACAGGGGTGTGGTGGGCTAAAGAGCAAGCAGTTTGGATTTTGCCTGAAAGCAAATCTAACCTCTAGTATTTAAGCAGACGAATGTGGGGCTGAAAAAAAGTGCATTGTCCACAACTGCGGAAATTCATGTAACATTATTTGGGCTTTGTTCTGCAATGCTTTGTCAAAAATGACACTCCAAACACCAAATCTTTCGACCAAGTTAGAAAGTTCAGGAATTTTCCCGCAAATTTCGTGATTTCGGGAATGATTTCTGAACGTTTTGAACTTACACAAAAATCTGAAAGGATCGGCAGCTATATGACTCACAAACTGATACTCTGGTCCTCAGACTGACGCTGTGTCGACTCACCGACTGCTCACTGACGTCGGGGTCGTAGGAGTACATCAAAGGATGCAGTTCAAATCTGCCACTGTCCACCCCCTCTGGCGATCTCCGCCGCCCCTCCGCCAGTCATCAGTCCCTTCAGACCGGTCCTGCCCACCTTCAGGTAGCTGGAAACAACGATCGGCGAGTCGTTTTCAGTTAAGACGCTTCGCAGCCCCATACCGTGGACACAGGATCGTCCAAGAATAGAAGCACATTTCAAAGTACGTACATATGTTAATACGATAACTGACAATGAAATGTTGATAAAAGCAAGGTGTTAGCACTGAAAGTACCATCTGAGCTGGAGCA
>JADBJO010007430.1:37500-52500 GCA_016801955.1 Conus betulinus | reverse complement strand
GTTAGAGCTAGAGTCCGTTGTGGAGGTAAACTGACTTATTTCATAACTGTACAGCTGGGGTCAGACAAGGAGATGCATGTAGTCCAGTTTTATTTTCTTTGTTTATAAATGAACTAGCTATTAAAATGACCAATGATTCATCTATTATCTAACTGACGCTGAGAGCACAGACACAAATCAGCCGTGTCTCCCTGATGAGTCCGATCCAGCGGACGAAAGGCCTAGGAGCAGGCGATACATATAGATCTGCCTTTGAGAGGGATTGCGATGGTTCACTCATGCAGCTGCTGAAGGGTTTTCATAATTTATCAAATACATTTCGCCATTTTCTTCATTTTCAACCCCCCCCCCCTCCCCCCTTTTTTTTCAATTTCAAATCTTTCCCATACCATTCCTATAATGATGGAAAAATTGTTAACCTGCACATATTTTCCCCACTACTTAATTGTTCAGCATGATAATGTTTGGTCAATCAGTGGGCGATTGCATCTCGTAGGAGATCCAAGTAAGGTTGTTCTGCACAATTCGTAGTCGCTGACAATGCTTAGGTATAGAACAGCAGAGCTGACCACTCAGACTCTTCCATATCTTTTGATCTTCCTTGCATCCTTAAATGGATCCTCAAGCATAGGCTCAAAGATTTTCCCCTACATTTTATACTGTTTGCATAATGTTTTTGGTTTTTCAGCAGCTTTTTTCCTCTCCATACTTTCATTTTGTTTTCTTCTACTACCTTTTGCTGGCTGCTTTGGGGATGCTGTTGGATTGTTTTTCGAACCCTTGGTGTTGAGAACACCACAGAACTACGGACTGTCGTGTGTCTCTATTTGACGCTAAGAACACAGACACAATCAGCCGTGTCTCCCTGATGAGTCCGATCCAACGGACGAAAGGCCTCGGAGCAGGCGATACATACAGATCTGCCTTTTAGAGGGATTCTGAATGGTTCCCTCGTACAGCTAGTGAAGGGTTTTCATATTTATAATATACATTTTCCCATTTTCTTCATCTCCCCCCCCCTTTTTTTTTTTTTAAATTTTCAAATATTTGCCATGTCATTACTATAATGATGGAAGAATTGTTAACCTGCACTTGTTTTCCCCCATTACTTAATTGTTCAGCATTATTAAGTTATCAATAATGGTAGACATGGTGCGTTGTTGTCTTTTGATACCTTATAGTTGTTTATTCTTTTATTCGCTGATGATATTATTTTGATATCAGAAAAGCCTGTTGGTCCACAGACACAGTTGAATAATATACGACGTGCAGCTGGTACACTTCAGTTAAAAGATAATATGTCAAAAAGTAATATCATTGTTTTCGTAAGGGGGGCTATCTTGGTGCAAGGGAAAGATGGGTTTATGGTGATGTTAATTTGCCAGTTGTTAATGCGTATAAGTATTTAGGTATAATGCTTTCCACACGGTTGAGTTTCACAGGTGCTTGTAAAGATCTGGCAAGTAGGGCAAAGAATGCTTTACTAAGTAATATGAAAAAGTTGTATGTTTCGATAATACATCCTTTAAGGCATTCATCAGGTTATTCGTTACCCAAGTACAGCCCGTTGTACTTTACGGCTCTGAATTATGGGGCTTAGACAAAGCTGCTACTTGTTGCGAATCTGCACATTTATTTGCTCTAAAAAAGTTTCTTGGTGTAGACAGACGTACACCGAATGATATGATATACGGAGAAACTAATCTCTACCCAATATTTGTTTCATCTGCTGTTAACTGCATTCGATATTGTTTTTAAATTATGGCAAATGTGTAATGATAGAATTCCTAGAAAAGCCTACAATATGCTTCTAGATATGGACTCTAAAGTAAAATAACTGGGCCTCCAAAGTACGTATATGTTTGACAGAATATGGGTTTGGATATGTCCGGTTAAATCAGGGAGTGGGAAATATCAAAGTATTTATAAGTATTTTCAGGCAACGATTAATAGATTGTACATGGCAAAAATAGTCTGACCATATTCACAATAGTGCTGGATTTAGTTTCTATACCAATTTTTGTAATGTGCATGATTTGAAACCATATTTGACCAGTAATATTGATAAACATTTACAGTATGCTACAACACGATTTCGATTAGGAATATCAGAATTAAAAGTGCACCATTATAGATACAGAATGGTTAACAACGAGGATCTGACTTGTCCATTATGTAAACTAGCACAAAAAAATGAAATACATTTTGTTCTTTGCTGTCCAGTTCTTAGTGGCACTCGTGAAACGTTCATTAAACCCAAGTATTTTTTAGACAACCGTGCTTATTAAATTGTGTTTATTACTGTCTTCTCAATCAGTTGAAGTTGTTTGAGGTCTTTCAATGTTTCTTTCAAAAGCGTTTAAGTTCAGAGAAGGTGCCACATCTTAAGAATTTGTTTTTGTATCACCATTGTTATGTGTTTGTTAAGTCATAACTAGCGCTGCTTCAATGTTCTTTTGTGTTCACATTCCCCTCATAAGGGGCCTTGGCCTAAATGAAAATAAACGGGATTCTGAATTCCAAATCTCTCTCTCTCTCTCTCTCTCTCTCTCTCTCTCTCTCTCTCTCTCTCTCTCTGTTCTGTCCGTCAGTCCGTCTTACTCTTTGTCTCTTTCTCTCTGTCTTTCTGTCTCTTTCTCTGTCAGTCTCTCTGTCTGTTTGTCTCTTTTTTTTTTCTCTCCCCCCCCCCCCCCCCTCTCTCTCTCTTCTGTCTGTCTGTCTCTCTGTCTCAGTCAGTCAGTCTCTGTGTGTGTATATCTGTCGCTCTCTCTCTCTCTCTCTCTCTCTCTCTCTCTCTCTCTCTTTGTCCTTTTTCTCTCTCTCTCTCTGTCTCTGTCCCTGTCAGTCACTGTGTGTGTGCGTTCGTGCATGCATGCATGCGTGCGTGCGTGCGTGCGTGCGTGCGTGCGTGCGTGAGCGTCTCTCTCTCTCTCTCTCTCTCTCTCTCTCTTGTTTGATCTTATCCTCTATCCTGTCTGCCCTTGCCTTGGGAGGCTGGCAGTCCAGAGAGGAGATGTGGACCTTGGTCTCCCTGACCACAGTGCTGCTGGCTCCGTCCCTGGCGGTGGCGGTCACATTGTAGGCCCCCTCGGCCAGGTACACATGCTGGATGGACATGTCATCCTCCACACCATCTGTCACGTTTCCGTCAGACGCGCTCATCATTTCTGCTGGGGAAAAAAACATGGTGTCCATACACGCATATGTATGCACGTGTTCACACACACGCAAGCACACACACACACACACACACACACACACACACACACACACACACACACACACACACACACACGTTTAGCACAACACATAGACACATATACACACAGATAGACAGACAGACAGACAGACAGACAGACAGACAGACAGATAGATAGATAGATAGATAGATAGATAGATAGATAGATAGATAGATAGATAGATAGTTAGATAGAGTGATAGATAGATAGATAGAGTGATAGATAGATAGATAGAAAGAACGAAAGATATACAGATAGAAAGACAGAGCGACAGATAGATGGCTAGACAGGGTAGCGAAGGGTAGTAATGTCTTTAGTTTTTCAGCAACTTTTTTTTTCTCCCCACTTTCATTTGGTTTCATTTACTACCCTTCGCTGGCTGCTTTGGGGGTGCCGTTGGATTCTTTTTTGAACCCTTGGTGGTGAGAACACCACAGTATTATGGACTGTGGTGTGTCTCTATTTGACGCCAGGAGCACAGACACAACCAGCCAGCATCTCCCTGATGAGTTCCGATCCAGCGGACGAAAGGCCTCGGAGCAGGCCATACAAATAGATCTGCCTTCGAAGGGGATTACGATGGCACCCTCATGCAGCTAGTGAGGAGTTTTCATATTTATAATATATTTTCTTAATTTCATGTTCCCAGTTTCTCCATCTTCAACTCCCCCCCCCCCCCCCCCCCCCCCCCCCCCCCCCCCCCCCCCCCCCCCCCCCCCCCCCCCCCCACACACACACACACACTTCCCTTAAGTCCAAATTTTGCCAGGTCATTACTATAAAGACAGTTGAGTTGTTGGCCTGCGATTGCTTTTTTCACCCACTATTAGATTATTCGTCGTCTTTGTATTTGTCAGTCTTTATCCAAGTTTAAAAGGCTGTGCCAGTCTTGAATAAAAGTTACTCTGTGTTAGGTTTTCTTATGGGAGCAAAAGTTACCCTACTTGTTTACTGTTTATGATAATACTTATTTTTTTTTACTTGACGTCCGTCACATTTGCTTGTGGTCCTTTTTAGTGGGGAAAAAGATATATGGGATCCATTCAGTGAGATTCTGTTCCTGCGAAAAGGATCCAATGAATGGTTCCTTCTTCGCAGAAAGGAAACTATTTTTTTTTTTTTGGATGTCCCAACTTCTGTGCCACGTCAGTGACATTGCAGCCACGCCGCTTAATCCGACACCTCGTCCACAGCCACAGTCTGGCCGTCCCGGCACAGCTCCGACACCGGCAATCCACATGGAACAATCGTTATGAGGCAACCCACCAGAAGAGACACTGCACTGCGGTCGAGTCACATCGGTGGTGTTCGGTGGCGCCTGTTCAGATCATAAATACGCAGGATATGACCTACTAAGCCTACTACTGACGGCAATAATTGCTGAGTCCCGGAGCTGGCGTGAGTGGGATCTCCTTCCGGAGGAGAGGGCGCCACCACGTCCATCAAACGGCAGAACGCAGAAAGAAACATAATACTAGATCTAATGAATGAGTTCCTTTTTTAGCGACATGAAAAAGAAGCATGATCAAGAATCCAAAGAATAATTTCCTTCTAACGAAGAGGAAACGTGATGCCAGATCCAATGTCGGGGTCCCTTTCTTGAGAAGACGAAAACTTGATAAAAAGGACCCAATGAATGAGTTCCTTTCTAGCGAAGAGAAAAACATGTAAAAGATCCAATGAATGAGTTCCTTTCTAGCGAAGAGGAAACATGTTAAAAGATCCAATGAATGAGTCCTATGAAATTAAACAAAGCGTGTTGTTTCTTGTGAAGGGGAAACAACATGGAGTCTACTGAATCGGTCCTGTCTTCCAGAGAGGAAACATAATATGGGATCCATAAAATTGGTTATTTATTGCCGAGAGGAACCATAATATGGAATCCATTGAAAAGTTCCTTCCTTGCAGAGAGGAAACATGATATGGCTTGTACATAAAATTGGCCGTTTCTTACACACAGAAAACATAAAATGGAATCCATTGAACGGACCCTTCCTTGCAGTTAGGAAACATAGAATGGGATCCATTGAATGGGGTCTCTCTGGCGGAGAAGAAACAATATGGGAGATATATGAAATAGGCTCTTCCTTACCGACAGGAATTAAAATTATATGAGGTTCACTGAATGGAGCCTTTCTTGCAAAGAAGAAAGATCACGTGGAATCCACGGAATGGGGGTCTTTCTTGTGGAGAAGAAACAATACGGGACATATACATAATTACCTCGGTTTTTACAGACAGGAAACATAACGTGGGATTCACTGAATGGAGCCTTTCTTGCAGACAGGAAACATCACATGGAATCCATGGAATGGGGCCTATTTGTGGAGAAGAAACAATATGGGACATATACATAATTAGCTCTTTTTTACAGACAGGAAACATAACATGGGATTCACTGAACGGTTCTTTCTTCCAGAGAGAAGACGTAAATGGAATATGCTTAACAGATCCCTCCTCGCAGAGAAAAGACATAAATTGGGATCCACTGAATTCGTCCTTAATTGCAGTGCAAATACATAAAATGAGTTCCATTGAGTTTATGCTTTCTTGCAGAAAAATGACATGAAATGGGCTCAACTAAATTGGTCTTTTCTTTGAACTGAAAAAAAAAAGCCCATAAACTGGGATCGACTGAACTTGTCCTTTCTTTAAAAAAAAAGACATAAATGGGATCTAACGAAGTGGTCCTTTATTTGCACAAAAAAACATGTAATGGAATCCACTGAATTGGTCCTTATGCGCAGAAAGAGGACGTAAAATGGGATCGACTGAATTGGTCTTTCTGCACACACACACACACACACACACACACACACACACACACACACACACACACACACACACACAATCAGACATGAAATGGGATCGATTAATTGGTCGCTTATATGCAGAGAAAAGACAAAAAAGGGATCGACTAAATTGGTTGTTTATATGCAGAGAAAAGACAAATGGGATCGACTTAATTGGTCTTTCTGAAAAAAAAAAAACAACAAAAAAAAAACCCCATAAAATGGGATTGACTAAATTGGTCGTTTATATGCAGAGAAAAGACATAAAATGGGATTCACTAAGTTGGTCCTTGTTTGCAGAAAGAGGACATAAAATGGGATCGACTGAAATGATCCTTTCTTCCAGAAACAATATGTGATCCACCAAATAAGTCGTTCCTTCCAGAGAGATGACGTAAAATGCGATGTACTAAATGGGTCCTTTCTTGTGGAGAGGAAACATAAAATGGCATACACTCAATGAGTCTTTCCTTGCAGTGAGAAAATGATTGTGCAATCAACGGAACGAGTCCTTTCTCGCTTGATGAATACATGGGATATACTACAGTGGGTCCTTTCTTGCGGAGAAAAAACACTGAATGTACTAAAGTGGGTCCGTTCTCTCGGAGAGGAAACAGGCGATGCACTGATGTGCGTCCTTTCTTGTGGAGGGGAAGCAAGCAATGATCTGAAGTGGGTCCTTTCTTGTGGAAAGGACACACAAGAGATGCACTGAACGGGGTCGTTTCCTGCAGAGAAGAAACACGAATGCACTGAAGTGGGTCCTTCTTGTGGAAAGGAAACAGGGGATGCACTGAAGTGGGTTCTTCTTGTGGAAAGGATAACAGGGGATGCACTGAAGTGGGTCTTTCTTGTGGAAAGGAAACAGGGGATGCACTGAAGTGGGTCCTTTTTGTGAAAAGGAGACAGGGGATGCTTTGAAGTGGGTCCTTCTTGTGGAAAGGAGACAGAAGATGCACTGAAGTGGGTCCTTTTTGTGGAAAGGAAACAGGGGATGCATTGAGGTGGGTCCTTTTTGTGGAAAGGAGACAGGGGATGCATTGAAGTGGGTCCTTCTTGTGGAAAAGAAACAGGGGATGCAATGAAGTGGGTCCTGTCTCGCGGAGAAAAAAAAACAACAAAAAAACATGGGATCCATTGGAACCAGGACGACCCTTTCCTGAGGAGAGCAAAGACTATGGGATAAGGTGAATGCTGTGATTGGCTGGAATCCTCTCATGTGGAATGGGTCATTATGTGCTTGGTGTTAATCGGATTTCCTGTCATGGGCGACATTTATCCGTGTCTCTGCAACGGCAGTATGGGTCACACCTGACTAACCAGCTGCTGACCCACTGGTAATCATTATACGGTATTTTTACCACAAAAGCGTCCAGAAAAGGATAGTATTGGGTTACAGGAGAAAATACATTAGTAAGTAAAAAAGTTGCAAGCCATTCAAAAAGATGTACGAATGATCTTTCTTTTGGTTTAAATGATTTTATTTCGAATTAGCAACCACATGAAAATGAATATAAAAATTTGAACAAAACAAGCTAGTGCTTATAATGTGTTCAGGTGCTTTTAATTACATATGTGGCAAAGGAAATGGCAAGAGACTAGTAAAGTTGCTATGTTCAATAAAAGACGCACACACACACACACACACACACACACACACACACACACACACACACACACACACACACACACATTGCACATGTACGTAATATATAAATGAACAGAAACATGAAGAAAACCAAGGTAAAATAGGAAAAGATATAATAAAGAAAAGAGTAAACACTACAAGCAAGTAAAACTTTATTATCTCAATTTGAGAAATTAATTTGTGGTCGCACACATTCACAGCAAATAAACAATAATTTTGTCACATTACCCATTTTCTCACATATGACATACATTCATATAAAGGAATTTGGATTTCAATTAAACATCTCCTCGGTTCATAAATCAATGGACAGGGGAATAAAAACTTTAAAAAATTGAAATAGTGAATAAAACTTTGTTTAAATCTGACACTTCTGCATTTAACCGATCGATATCTTCGTCCTGACTGACTGAAGAAGTCATACTGATTTGCAAGAACGTGGGTCTGGTCACACGCAATCTTCTTCGCTTTACAAACAACACGGCACCTGTACAGTTCACTCAGACTTTTTTGTCTCTCACACCAACGATTTTTCCTCCCACGTTCACCACTTTCTCAAGCACATTTCTACTCTTCACAGTCAACCCACCATACCAACATAAATGAGAAAGTTAAAACAGATTCCAAGAAGCATGAATAAAATGTCCGAAGAATGTCAGTATTCACATGAAATGATTGCAGCTTGCGAAGACAATATAATCTGTTTGACATTTTTTGTGGACATACTCAACATGGGATTTAGAATTCAGCTTATTATCTATAAAAGTTCCTAAATATTTGTATGATTCAACACGTTCTACTTCAGCACCTTTGATAAAAAGCGGTGGTACAGCTTTTGGATTCTTTCTAAAATCAATCAGCATTTCTTTTTTTTTGTTACATTCAGATCAAGATAGTTATGATCGCACCAGTCAACAAATCTCTCCTTGAAGTAAAGAGAATCAGAGTTGGAAAGATCCACAAGTGCTGAGTCATCTGAATATTTAATGTACAAAGTTGAATCACTTTCTGAGCAATCATTTGTACAGAGTAAAAAGCTCTGGTGATAAAACAGTACCCTGGGGCGCCAGTTGAAATGACTCTGGAAGACGAAACAACACTTTGATATCGAACAGACTGTGTCCTCTGTGTTAGAAAATCAATTATCCAAAGAATGAGCTTGTTACACACATTTATGTTAATGAGTTTCTTTACCATCAGATGTGGTTGTATGGTGTTGAATGCTGATGAGAAATCAATAAAGATACTGCGTACAAAGGAGGCAGGTTTTTCGAGGTGTGAAAACGCATGATGGAGAGAAGTGTGAGTGTGGCATCATCTGTTGATCTGTTCTGTTGGTATGCCAACTGAAACGGGTCTTGGTACTGTGTAGTATCTTTTAAAACAGAACAGAGGACAATTCTTTCAAGACATTTCATTGCAACAAGCTTTACTGAACTAGGCCTTCTGCCCATGTCAGGGGGAGGGGTTCACAAAAGGAAGTCACATGAAAATGCTGCATGTCATAAGAACAACAAGGATAATCAGCACAATCAGCGAGAGAAAGTCGGGAACATCGGAACACACACACACAAAAAAAAAAAAAAAAAAAAAAAAAAAAAAAAAAATCAAGTGTGAATTAGACATCTGTCAAGAACAGTCATAGAAGGGTTGTAGGGACGCATTGGTTGTGGGAGGGAGGAGGACATAGGAGACACAGGTGGGGGGGGGGGGGGGGGGGGGGGGGGCTAGGGGGAAGGAATATAAACATACGTTCTTAATAATCAAAATGTCAAACATAACACATAGACAAACATCTCAGACATCCTATAGGTATTGATTTCTGAAGGTAAATGCCTTTGATAAATACAAGGCGAGGGGTTTACACATTCTCGTGTCAGAGAGCAACAGGGTTAATTTAAACGCATTTGGGTGGTAATGATATTTAGGAGGGATGTACATTTCACGTATATCTTTATATTGAGAGCAGACCAATAGAAAGTGTAATTCTGATTCTTCTGTATTTGGGCAAAAAGGACAGTTATTATTTTCTGATCTTTGGGAATATCTGAAGCGGTGAGGTTTCAGCTGTGAAACACCTAGTCTGAATCTCGTCAAGTGCTTTCTGAGAATAGGATTTTTGATAACATATAAATATTTTGGGACATCACATAACTGTCTAAAAGAAGAATACAGCTTGAATCTTTCTTTTGACATGATTGAAGAATCTAGATCTTGTAGGTGACAATCAAATAGTCTCTTTTTAAGACTGACACAAAGGATTTAATATCTTCGACGCCCTGGTTTTCCCACACATAACCAAAGCCGTATCTGTACAAAGTATAGCATAAGCTACTTACCCAGTTTTTTTTTATTACAAAAAAGACATATAGCATTTTATAAGCTTTTCGGGGGATCCGACTTTCTTCCATTCGAGTAAGTTTTAACCAGTATTTCACACATTTAGTAAATGTCTGAATGTACAGTGGATATCTGCCAGTTTCGCAATAAACAAGAGCATTTGGAGTCTGTACACTAACATTTAATAGACGTTTAATGGCTAAGAGATGGACTCGTTCAATAACAGTATGGTCAGCTGTCAGACCCCAAACTTCGGCCCCGTACGTTAAAATAGGTGAATCTGGCAATCAAAAATTTTGAAGAAAAGTTTTGGATTATTTTCCCCAAGTGACCATAGAAATTTTAAGATACTGAAAACACATCTCTTAGCTTTCAGAGCCATTTCCTCCAGGGAGTATGAAAAAGTTAATCCTGTAGATAAAATAACTCCAAGGTATTGTATTCATTCACAACATCTAACTGAGCACCATTATAAAACATTTTTTCCGAGCTGCAATGTAACCCCCATTTCTGAATATTACTATTTTAGATTTATCATTATTGACAGTTAGCTGAAGTCTGTTAGCAGTGTCACATAATATGTTTAATTGGTGTGTGAAGACCTACTACAGAGTGGGAAAGAAGAACAACGTCATCAGCAAATAATAGATAAGAATTTGTATTAAATCGGGTGATAAGCTTATTCCATGTTTACCAGATGAAACGATGTCATTGGCAAGCTCATTTATAAACAAAGAAAAAAAGAATAGGGCTGCAGCAGTTGTCTCCCTGCTTTAATCCGCGAGGACACACATAAAGGCGTCTGTAATGCTAATGTTTGATCGAACTCTAACTTTCACAACGTGATACATACTCCTAATAGCTCGATACATTTTACCTTGAATACCATTTTTGCGAAGTATTGACCATAAATGATTTCGGTTTACTAAATCAAAAGCTTTTTTTAAAATCAATAAACGCTGCATAAAGTTTCTTTCCAGAAGACAGCTGTTTTTGTACTAGTGTAACTAAAGTAAATATTGATCAACTGTGCTGTACTTCTTTCTGAATCCCGCTTGTGACTCATTTAATATGACATTGTCTTCTACCCACTGTGTCAAACGTTTATTGAGAATAAAAGTGTATAGTTTGCCACTAACGTTCAATAATGAAATACCCCTATAATTGTCTGGTGAATTTACATCACCTTTTTTATGTAATGGCTGTATTATGGATTCCGACCAGACCAGTGGAAAGGTTCCGGAATCAAACAATTTATTGAAAAATTTAGTCATGAATGAAATAATTAAAGGGGGAGCATATCTGTAAAATTCCCCACTAAAACCGTCTGTTCCGGAAGCTTTTCCGTTCTTCAAAGCTTTGATAGCAAACACCACCTCTGATTCTGTTATTTCAGAGTCCAAAAGGGAGCTGTCTATATCAACCTCATCCGATAGTTGTTGATAATCAAAAAAAACGCATTTTCATAACAGATATCCGGACATAATCTATTATCTTGCATTGAATCATCATTAAAAACCTTGTAAAAGTGATCATACCATTGCTCTTTGGTTATAGAGGTGTCTGGCATTCGAACAGAAACTCTTGTTTTAATAGTTCCCCAAATTTCTTTGGGATCATGTTTATTCCTCTCTAGTAAATCCAGTGTACGAATTTTATCTTCAGCTTTTTTTTTGTCATTTAGAAAAGATTTATATTCCCTTCGTTTCTCAATATAGATACATCGAAGTTCTTCTGATTGTTTTTTATCTTTACAGTTAGAAAAGTTTCTTAGGGAACGTTGCAAATCTGATTTCTTTTCTTTACATTCGACATCGAACCATGGATTGTTTTTCGTTCGGCCTACTACAATCTGTTTTCATACACTGCCCTGCCATAGCCAAGCCTTCGTAGAATTTGCTCAAAGCTAAACTTGCATTCTCTTCGATTAATCCTGTAGCTTGGTCAAAAATAGCTACAATTTCCGAACACGTAAATGCTTGATGGTACTCATTTAATTTTTCATGGTTCCATACAAACTTTTCTAACAAAGCCTTTACTGGTCTTTTATGAACGTGGGCTGAATCTTTTCCAGAACTAAATAGTAGTTCTAAAGGTAAATGTTTGGAATCTATTACATGTAGAACTTGCAAGTTTCGAGCATGCTCAAAAATGCATCTTGACATCAAAAAGTAATCAATAACGCTAGATCCATTATATGAGATATATGTATAATCACCACATTTATCTAATGATGAAAGGCCATTCAAAATCAACAACGAAAACTGCTCACATAATTTAAGTAGGTAACGGCCAAAATCATTAGTTATTTCATCTTTAGACTTTCTCAAAAACTGACCATCCAGGTTTGTATCATCATCTATCCACAAATCGGTGTCAGGAAGGGAGAACTCTTTGCAGTTAGAGTTGCCAGTCCTTGCATTAAAATCGCCTGTAAGAATGAGAGGGAGAGGGAGTTCACCATGCTGTTCATAAATATCAAGGATACAGTTTTCAAGCAAATAAATACCATTATCAATGTCTATTTCTCTGTAATAAGGACTATGACATGGGGGAATGTACATGCCTATAAGTATAATATCAGTATGTAAGCCTGTGAATTCTTTAGAAAGTTTCAAGACAATGCAGTTATCAGATTCTATTGGAATACGTGTAATAAGGTTAGAATATGTTTTTTTAACCATAAGGGCAACACCACCAGACAAGCGAGACCGCGCACAATCTGACAATTTCAGTCCAGGTGACACAAAAACATCAAAAGATGGAAAGACATGCGTTGGAAAATCAGCTGCGAATGTTTCTGTGAGAAGAACGACATCATATTTTGAAAAAAGTAGTAATTTTACATCAGGTTGGTAAACAGTGCGTAAGCCTTCGATATTATACGAGAGAAAAAGCAATGGATCGGCCATTTAAGGTTTTAACATTGTGGGGACACAAATCAACCCCAGTTGTCATGACACGGGCAGGGCCAAGTCCCTAGGTATTGATTCTACATTGACATCAATCCGCGAAGAACCAGTTCCAACACGAGGGAAACATTCTGTAACCTGCTGTTGTCTGGATTTTGCTTTACTTCGTGTCAGTCTGGCATGTGATTTGGGTGTTTCAGATTCCATGGAACAGTTTTGTTGATTGACCTCACTACACCATGCAAGGCTGAACTAATACAGTTGGTCTCTTCATTTTACAGCCAGGTTTACTGAGGACTGACTCTCCATGACATCAACGTCAGTCCATGGGTCAGTCAGCTGTTTAGCCAGGGTCTCGCTGTTGTCTGCGTTGGTTTCTGGAGAGGTGGGGGTGACACGTGAAGGAGGTGGAGAGGGGTGTTTGACCGGGACACAGACTCTGCAACAAGATCCCCAGACGGTGCGTGCCTGGCAGGGCAAGGGGTACTGGTGCATGGTACATCGCACGCCACCGCTTCAGACTTGTCCCTGCTAAATGAACTCTGCCCGGAGGACGGCTGTAGCATCAGAAGCCATCTGGTAGGTTGCCCCTGGGTCGTGTTCAGGTTCCGGCGGATGTTCAGATGTCGATTGTGGGCAGAAAGCAACGTTCTCAGAGTAGGACTTGGTATCCTGACTTGCCTCCACATGTTCAGGTGAAGACAACAGTCTTGCCCCCCACTTGTCGATGACCATACTCTCTCTAGGACGAGGAGTTCGCTGAGGCTTTTGGGTGTTACCTGATGGTAATGTGTGTGATGTCTTAGCACCTTTGTCTAAGACTGAGCATTCCACCGGTATCGTTGGATCATTTACTGGCTGTGGAGTAATGCGGTGATGGTCACTCTCCTCATGCCGTTGGTTGCCAATCCTGTCCTGTGTCTGTGGGATGTTCACTGAGTCCCATGGTCGATGATTTGGAAGTGACGGGAAGGAATCCATGTCAGCAGTCCATGGGAGGTCTTCACTGGCGTTGTCTGGGTTCAGCTTCTGTCGTGAGCGTGGGACGTCTGTGCAGGCATGATGTTGACCCACATCAACTGAGCCAAATCATGTTGAGCCTCACCGCGCTATCCGTTGGTTCGTTTGTTCCATAATGCCGCTTTGAATTGCCTAGCTTAGTGTGTACACTCAGAGCAGCATTGACATGATTTGCCTTCCCTGAGTGTCTCTGTGAATTGTGGTGTTGATTATTCTTGCCGTAGAACAGACGGCCCTTCCAAAAGTAGGCATGTCTGCCAGCGCTTCTTTCCTCTTTGACAATCTGGCTTTGGCGATTCGTCAGGTCCGAAGCAACACGTATCCCCAGTGTAGTTGTCATCTCCTTCCTGCAGTCCTGGCTTTGGAGGATTGTCAGCTTGTCCTGCCATCGGAAAAGGCAGGCAATGATGGGACGAGGGTACTGTTTGTTGCCGTTGCTTCGTCCACACGATGTGCCCGCTCTACTACATCAGTGGTCCATTGTTTCGAAGGAAAAAAGCGGTTCAATAACTGCACTACTTTTCGGGTGCACTGCACTGGGAAGTGGTCTCGCTCGGGCCTTCATACACATTGAAAAACCGTAAGTTGTTTCGGCGGGAAAATGCTTCAACTTTGTCCATTTGACTGTCCATTTTTTGTGACACTTCTAAAAACAGGTCCTTCCATTGAAAGAGGTTTTCGCATTGTTTCTCGAGGAGGTGACACTTGTTGGTGAGGAGATCCACTTTCACTTTGAGCTGTTCGTTGTCCTTCTGAAACAGTTCACACCAACACTGAAGCTGTCCCACGATGTCCGTGTCCTGGTGTTGTGGGTAACCCGCCATAGACAACAGTCTTTGGTCCAAGTTTCTGTCAGGTCCACGAGCCGGGGTATAGACGTTGCTGGGAAAAACAGGGTGGAAAACCAAGGCTGGGACTGTTATTTGAGAACACATTGGGTGAAGGCTGTCGTGAATGTTGCTGTGTTGGTCCGGGGTTCGACTCAATGTCTCCGCAAGACAGCAGAAGCCAAGAAATAAACACAGCAAGGGATTTCACCAGAAACAGCA
>JADBJO010007430.1:25000-32500 GCA_016801955.1 Conus betulinus | reverse complement strand
CAAAGGGTGCTGAAGTAGAACGTGTTGAATCATACAAATATTTAGGAACTTTTATAGATAATAAGCTGAATTTTAAATCCCATGTGGAGTATGTCCACAAAAAATGTCAAACCAGATTATATTGTCTTCGCAAGCTGCGATCATTTCATGTGAATACTGACATTCTTCGGACATTTTATTCATGCTTCTTGGAATCTGTTCTAACTTTCTCATTTATGTGTTGGTATGGTGGGTTGACTGTGAAGAGCAGAAATGTGCTTGAGAAAGTGGTGAACGTGGGAGGAAAAATCGTTGGTGAGAGACAAAAAAGTCTGAGTGAGCTATATAGGTGCCGTGTTAGTTGTAAAGCGAAGAAGATTACGTGTGACCAGACCCACGTCCTTGCAAATCAGTATGACCTTCTTCAGTCAGGACGAAGATATCGATCGGTTAAATGCAGAAGTGTCAGATTTAACACAAGTTTTATTCCCCCCTGTCCATTGATTTCTTGAACCGAGAAGATGTTTAATTGAAATCCAAATTCCTCTATATGAATGTATGTCATATGTGAGAAAATGGGTAATGTGGCTAAATTATTGTTTATTTGCTGTGAATGTGTGTGACCACAATTAATTTCTCAAGTTGAGATAATAAAGTTTACTTGACTTGACTTGACTTGACTTGAGCTGTAACGGTCTGTAACGGTTTTTCTTCTGTATGGAATATCTCAGAAAGTACTTGTCCGATCTTTGTCAAGATTAGCAGGTATGTTCACTATGGCTTACGGATGATGCCCGATGTTTTAGTTTACCGTTATAGCCGGTACTGACGGCTATATTGGCCCATAATGTGTGTGTGTGTTGTTGTTTTTTTTAACGAATATCTCAGAAAGTACTCGGCCGAACTTTCTGAAAAATTGTAGGTATGTCCATTATGGGCGACGGATGATTCCCGATGTTTTAGTTTACCGTTGTAGCCGTTACTGACGGTTGTAACGGCCCATAATAGTTTTTGTACTCCCAGTTCTTATAGAACAGGGAGTACTTTAGAATGGGAACGAAGAAATTGCTGTCTGTGTGTCTCTGTGTCCGTGGTCAAAATGTGTTCCACTCGCTCCAGACTAAAGTACTGGGCCGCTTTTTGTGACAATAGGCAGTATGTTCATTATGGGTCACGGATGATGCCCGATGTTTTCGTTTACCGTTATAGCCGTTACTAGCGGCTGTAACGGCCTGTAAAAGTTTTTCTTCTTTATGGAATATCTCAGAAAGTACTTGGCCGATCTTCCTGAAAATTTATAGATATGTTTATTATGGGTCACGGATAATGCCCGATGTTTTAGTTTACCGACATAGCCGTTATTAACGGTTGTAACGGCCTGTAACGGTTTTTCTTTTTTGGAACAACTCCGATAGTACTTGGCCGATCTTTGTTAAAATTAGCAGGTATGTTCATTACGGGTCACGGATGATGCCTGATGTTTTAGTTTGCCCCGTTATAGCCGTTACTAACGGCTATAATGGCTTGTAACGGTTTTTCTTCTTTATGGAATATCTCAGAAAGTACTTGGCCGATCTTTCTGAAAATTTGTAGGTATGTCTATGATGGGTCACGAATAATGCCGGATGTTTTAGTTTACCATTATAGCCGTTACTAACAGCTGTAACGGCTTGTAACGACTTTTCTGCTTCATGGAATATGTCAAAAGGTACGTGGCCGATCTTTGTGAACATTGGCATGTATGTTCATTATGGGTCACGAATAATGCTCAATGTTTTAGTTTGCCGTTATAGCCGTTACTAACGGCTGTAGTCCCCAGTAAACGGGTTTTCTTCTTCATGGAACATCTCAAAAAGTACTTGGCCGATCTTTCCGAAAATTTGTAGGTATGTTCATGATGGGTCATTGATGATGCCCGATGTTTTAGTTTACCGTTATAGCTGTTACTAACGGCTGTAACGGCTTGTACCAGTTTTTCTTCTTTTATGGAATATCTCCGAAAGTACTTGTCCGATCTTTGTGAAACTTAGCAGGTATGTTCACTGTGGGTTACGACTGATGTACGATGATTTAGTTCACCGTTATAACCGTTACTAACGGCTATAACGGCCTGTAACAGTTTTTCTTCTTTATGGAATATCTCAGAAAACACTTTGTCGATCTTTCTGAAAACTTGTAGGTATGTTTCATTATCGGTCACGAATAATGCCTGATGTTTTAGTTTACCGTTGTAGCCGTTACAAACGGATGTAATGGCCTGTAATGGTTTTTCTTCTTTTTGGAATATCTCTGAAAGTACTTGGCCGATCTTTGTGAAAATTAGCAGGTATATTCATTATGGGTCACGGATGATGCCCGATGTTTTAGTTTACCCCATTATTGCCGTTACTAACGGCTGTAAAGGCCTGTAACGGTTTTTTTCTTCTTTATGGATTATCTCAAAAATACTTGGCCGATCTTTCTGAAAATTTGTAGGTATGTTTATTATGGGTCACGAATAATGCCGTATGTTTTAGTTTACTGATATAGCCGTTACTAACGAATGTTACGGTTTTTCTTCTTTATGGAATATCTCCGATAGTACTTGGCCGATCTTTATGAAAATTAGCAGGTATGTTCATTATGGGTCACAGATGATGCCCGATGTTTAGTTTCCCCCGTTACTAACGGCTGTAACGGCCTTTAACGGTTTTCCTTCTTTATGGAATATCTCAGAAAGTACTTGGCCGATCTTTCTGAAATTTTGTAGGTATGTTCATTATCGGTCACGAATAATACCCGATGTTTTAGTTTACTGTTAAAGCTGTTACTAACGGCCTGCAACGGTTTTTCTTCTTCATGGAATATCTCAGAAAGTACTTGGCCGACCTTTGTGAAAATTAGCAGGTATGTTCATTATGGGTCACGGATTATGTCTCTTGTTTTAGTTTGCCGTTATAGCCGTTATTGATGGCTGCAACGGCCTGTAACGGTTTTTTCTTTCTTTGTGGAATATCTCAGAAAGTACTTGGTTGATCTTTGTGAAAATTAGCATGTATGTTCATTATGGGTCGCGGATGATACCTGATGTTTTAGTTTACCCATTATAGCCGTTACTAACGGCTGTAACGGCCTGTAACGGTTTTTATTCTTCATGGAATATCTGAGAAAGTACTTGGCCGATCTTTGTGAAAATTAGCAGGTATGTTCATTATGGGTCACGAATAATGCCCGACGTTTTAGTTTACCCATTATAGCCGTTACTAACGGCTGTAACGTCCTGTAACGGTTTTTTTATTCTTCATTGAATATCTGAGAAAGTACTTGGCCGATCTTTGTGAAAATTAGCATGTATGTTCATTATGGGTCACGAATGATGCCTGATGTTTTAGTTTACCGTTATAGCCGTTACTAACGGCTGTAACGGCTTGTAACTGTTTTTTTTCTTCTTTATGGAATATCTCCAAAAGTACTTGTCCAATCTTTGTGAAACTTAGCAGGTATGTTCACTATATGGTTACGGATGATGCCCGATATTTTAGTTTACCGTTGTAGCCGTTATTAACGGCTATAGCGGCCCATAACAGTTTTTTCCTTCTTTATGGAATATCTCAGAAAGCACTTTGTCCATCTTTCTGAAAATTTGTAAGTATGTTCATTATCGGTCACGGATGATGCCCGATGTTTTAGTGCCATTATAGCCGTTACCAACGGCTATATCGACCCATAACGGTTTTTTTCTTCTTTGTGGAATATCTCAGAAAGTACTTGGCCGATCTTTCTGAAATTTGTAGGTATGTTCACTATAGGCGACGGATAATGCCCGACGTTTTAGTTTACCGTTATAGCCATTACTAACGGATATAACGGCCCCTAACGGTTTTTCTTCTTTATAGAATATCTCAGAAAGTAATTGGCTGATATTTCTGAAAATTAACAGGTATGTTCATTATGGGTCGCGGATGACGCCCGATTTTTAGCTTACCGTTATAGCCGTTACTAACAGCCCAGAATGGTTTTATTCTTTATGGAAAATCTCAGAAAGTTCTTGGCCGATCTTTCTGAAAATTTGTAAGTATGTTCATTATAGGCCACAGATGAGGGCCGATGTTTACCAGAATAGCCATTACTAACTGTTACACCAGCCCAAGACGGTTTTTCCTCTTTATGGAATATCTCACGCGTGTTCAGGATAAACTGTAAGTACGTTTATATGCTTTGCATCTTGTTTATTTATTTATTTATTTATTTTTTTTGTTTTAGTTTGCGGGGAGCTGTTGCAAATCGTTTTTACTTTCTCAGCATACAAATCTCCCACTGTCAGTTTTTCGAAACTGCTTAGCTGTCTAAATATTGGTCTTCGTACATACTTGAACGGTAAGAGCATTTGTGTTTACTGGTTGCCAGTTACTATTCATAAAACTCACAGAGTGAATGAACACAGGGAATGTATCGTTGAGAGCTGCGATTGTCGCTTCCACCCGCATCTGGACGTAGGCCAAAACGACGAAGGAGAAATACTGTTATCATGTGAAATTCTGAACTCCACAAAAATGCTGAAATAAATGGCAACATGAATAACGATTCCAAAGCTGAATTTACAATGAAGAATAAAAGATATCAAATTTACGCATTTAACAAGTTCAGCATATATTGCTATCATTTTTGTCTGTTTCAGATCCTTAGATTATCATTGCTGAGAAAGTACGGCATTATTATTGTAACAAAGTGCCTCTTTATGTTTACCATGAAAAGAAACCTGTGTGCGGATTTGACGAGACATGGTTTACGAAGACCGCGGAGAAGGCTGAGAAAAACACTCGATGAAAAGATTAGAGGACGACTTTACATTGCGAGACGTGAAGATGAAAACGGAAAGAAAAGAAAACAAATTGAACAGAACGATTACTTAGTAAATAAGCACACACACACACACACACACACACACACACACACACACACACACACACACACACACACACACACACACACTGTTTTTGGGTATCACCGATGAAATCACACAAACAGTCTTCAAATACATGCCTTTTTGACGCATATATTGAGCCTTTGCACTCACCAGTCACCCTATCTCTTTGCGCCAGCCTCAAACGCATAAAATAGCCCCATTTCTTTGATTTGAATCTGTCTGCATGCAACCACCAGGCTCCTACCTTGATGGCTATACAAAAGGAAATGAGAAGAATCGACTTTTAAACACAATGAAAATGCTCAAAACAATCTAATTTAGCCAGTCTTTAAATACTCGACTCCTTAAGCAAGACCTTCACGCATTAATTTTTGGTGTGCACCAGCCACAGGCTCTCTCCGTCATACGTACCTCTCTAGGATCGTGGCGAAGAGTAAATCGTAAGGGAGTCTTCTTGATAATGACTGTGGTCGTAGTGCTTTTACTGAATAAGCCATTTATTGCCAGAATACTCAGTGTCCAACGTCCCTAAAAATATAATACAGAAAGTGAAAAACTCAGAAAGTATAAATGAACAAAGATAGACAGAAACAAAGAAAGAAAGAAAGAATTTATTGGGAAAAAATGGAAAGGAAAAACAAACAAAGAATAATCGACTGCTAAGCGTTTGAACATCACAATGGCTTCTGATTGAAGGATCTTGGTTCGTATGCCATGACATACGTGTAACAGACAGTATGCGATTATAACATTATTGCATGTATGCACGTGTGTGTGTGTGTGTGTGTGTGTGTGTGTGTGTGTGTGTGTGTGTGTGTGTGTGTGTGTGTGTGTGTGTGTGTGTTTTACGGTAATTAAAAGAAAACTTGGAGTGTATTTAAGGAAGTTTCATTTAATCTCACATGCAACACATACGCGATCTGTCAATTCGATGTACAAGGCATAAGTAACTAGTTTATATATAAATACAGCCCTATGTATAAGAAATATTTGATAAAAACTGTGTACCATAAGATTGGAGATTCTAATTTGAGCGGTCCTCCTTAACAATATTTAAATCAAACTACTCCGAAGACGTGTTCATAACTTTACAGAGGACTATTTTCACGGCTGCACTTGGAGCACAGTACCTCATTAAGATGTATGTCGAATGGATTCTCGCTTTTCTTCCATGATCTATGTGGAGTGGGTCCCGTAAAGGCATTGACTTCATATACTGTGGCAAATGCTAATAACACACACACACACACACACACACACACACACACACACACACACACACACACACACACACACACACACACACACACATACACGCACGCCACGCACGCACGCACGCACACACTGAAAGCTATGAAAAATGGATTGACATCACCACAGTATCCTATAAAAATAGATAACAACGATCTGCCCACTGCTAAAGAGAAAGCAGAAGTTTTTTGTAAACTTATTCGCTGATGTCAGCCGTCCTGAGGGTCTAACAAACACACGAGCACCCATACATATACACATACACAAAAATTATGTGCACACGCTCGCAATTACTTCCGTACACACCAGATAATAATAGCATTAACATTAATGACACTATAACTGTACATGAAGTAAAAGAAGCCATTAGAGCCATTCCAGTAAGGAAATCATCAGTTGGTTTAGATGCAATATCTAATCAGATGCTAAAAGAATTTATCTGAAAATCTTGTAGTTTTTCTTCATGCTTTGCTAAGTACTTGCTGGAATAGTAGTGGCATGCCCCAAATATCGAAACAGACAATTGTTATCCCCAGTTCATAAACAAGGAAAGTCTTCTAGTGATCCTAAAAATTACAGACCTATAGCATTAACATCACACGTCTGTAAACTATCAGAAAGAATTGTTTTGAATAGACTGGCACATTACTGTGAAAAAAAAATGATATCATTCCTATTAATCAAGCTGGCTTTCGTAAAGGATCTACTACTGCTACTACTACTACTACTACTACTACTACTACTACTACTACTACTACTACTACTACTACTACTACACAGAGATCTACTACAGAAATATTAGTGAAATTATCAACAAATATAAAGGAACAATTTGCAAGACATAAATGTGTCCTGGTTACATTTTTTGACATAACCAAGGCTTACGATCAAGTGTGGCATTCACAGCTGTTAAATTAAACAAAAACTTAAAAATATTGGACTACTAGGAAATGTTTACAATAACGTTAAATGCTTTCTGAAAGATAGGGTAATACAAATAAGAGTAGGAAAAACATATTCCACCAGTAGAACTTTGTCAATGGGAATCCTCCAAGGGTCAGTGTTAGCTCTGCTTCTTTTCTCACTGCTATTGTATGATTTGCCAAATAAGTTATCTAAAAAGGTAGTTCTCGTTCAATATGCAGACGACATTTGCATGGGGATGGAAATAACTCTTAAAAAGAAGACTCCACAGCGTGATATGAATTTCATCAGAATGATCTATCAAGACAAACTAAATAGGAAGGCGGAATTCATGAAGATAAATGAATTATACTTATCTAGTGAAAAAACAAATATAATTCTTTTCAATAGTGGTAATAATCCAGAAAAAACTGCCTGTTTTTTACATTGGGCGAAACACC
>JADBJO010007430.1:0-20000 GCA_016801955.1 Conus betulinus | reverse complement strand
GGGTTAGGAAGGAGACGGAGTAAGTGGCGGAGAAAGGCACAGTCGACACCCCAAACTCCCGACACCAGGAAACGCAGGGGTAAATTCAAAACAACATTTATTTTCACAACACTAACATAAATTTCACATTGTCATTCACACAGATATGGGACAAGGGAAACTAAAGAAGAAAAGAGGACAGACGAGGAGCAAGTTCTGAGAAGGTGGGAAAATAGAGAAGAAGGATAGATACCTACCAGAAACTATCTATTTAAGGGGACAAAGTAACCCCAATACACCTTTCCCCAGAACCCGGGTCACCCGCCTATTGTTTGCCCTAAATCCCACTAATCCCTATGTGCCTTCAAGTAAAAGAAGAAAAAGCAAGGAACACACCTACACATTAATTCACAGGACAACAACACAATTCAATCCCTTTCACACTAATGCCTTCCACACTCCATTCATTCAAAGTCATCCATTCATACTGTCTTGGTTGGCACACAGCTGCTTCCACGCCCTCTACACCACAGCTTAAAGTCACTCAGCTCATCTGTCAAGGGAGTCCAGGACCCACGTCTCGCAGTAGACCCCTTTGAGGACTGCACCACGGTAGCTGAGTCCGTCAGCTGCGTCGCCGGTTCAGGTCCCCCTGCTGGCTCAGCTGCCAGTCGCCAAGGTGTCCGAGTCAGCCCCCCCCCCCCCCCCCCCCGATGGACCTCAAGCGACCGGCATTGGTAGAAGGCGCTGGAATGCGCCCAAACCAGGCCCAGAACCAAAAAGACAAAAAACCAAAACCCAAGATCGACCAACCCAAGATTGCAACAAGTCTGAATACAGTTACAGTCCCACCCAGGGACATCTCGAGAATGTCAACTTTGCCAGAAAAACACGGGCAACACAATCCGGCCTGAAACTCTGGCCAGGTATCTAAAAAAAGAAACCCACCCACGCGCACACGCGCGCCTACACACATACATATACGCACACACACACACACACACACACACACACACACACACACACACACACCACACAGAGACACGCACCGCACAGCCGCGCGGCAAGGCACACTCACACGCGCGCGCCGTATTATCTGTACACACGTTCGCTCTCGCGTGCCCCTCACATTCAGCTTTTTTTTTTTTTTTTAATTGAAGGGGACAGTCAAGTCAGAGGATGCTGCAACCCCACGGACGACACGCTTGAGAGCATGACCTCTGTGCTCTAAAATCCTCACAAGCTAAACTGACACACTGCCTGTCAGCAACAATCCCTTATGTGTAAACTAAAGAATTTAAAAGGCGTCCGTGACAACACCCCCCAACTGAAAGGCTCGTGCCACTGAGGCACAGACTACAGCAGCCTCTGACGTACATGTCCCTGGGAATCACATGTACGGCGCCGTAGTTTATGTTTAAAAAAATGAATGTCAGTCCATAAGAACTCGGCTAGCTATTCCGTGATCCGACTCAGGAAATCTGCTTCCACATTATCTTTACCCCCAGGATGTGCCGGAAGGAAAAGGCCATACTCTGCAGTTCCATGGCCCACCCCATCAAACGACGGCTGACTGGACGAATCCGATGCAAATATGCGAGTGGGTGATGGTCAGTTTCCAGGGTAAACTCTCGTCCATAGAGGTACGGGTAAAACCGTCGAGTTGCCCACACTACGGCAAGACATTCTTGTTCTATTGTGTGGTACCGCAGCTCTGCTCCCACCAGCTTCTTGCTCGCATATGTAAACAACCAGTAACAATCCCTTGCCTTGATCTTGCAGCAAAACAGCGCCAAGTCCTGTGCTGGAGGCATCAGTACGCAGCACATAAGGTTTGGTCGGGTCCGCAAGCTGCAACACAGGTTCAGAAGAGACCACTTCCTTGAGCTTTTCGAAAGCCTCTTCGCCCTCAGCGTCCCACTGTAAAGTCTCAGGTTTCCTGGCAGCGGTCCTATCCGTTAGAGGCTTGGCCAACTCGGCGAAATGCGGGATAAATTTCCTATAATATCCGACCAATCCGAGGAAGGATCTCAATTCTTTCTTGGTCCTAGGTGGTCTGGCCTCCTGGATACGTTGCACTTTGTCCTGCTGTGGTGCCATGTGACCTCGTCCCACGAAATGTCCGAGGAAGGAACTTCAGCTTCTCCAATCTGACATTTGGATGGACGTGCGGCCAGTTGCAATTGTCGCAGCCGACTGAATAAGATCCTGAGCGACTGCAAGTGTTCTTCCCATTCTTCAGTTGCCAGTAGGAGATCGGCAATGAAATTGTGTGCATGCTCCATCCTCAGCGGCTCCAGCATAAGTCGCATGATGCGACTGAAGACAGCACCTGCCGTTTTAAGTCCAAACGGCATTACAAGGAACTGGAACTGTCCTTCTGGTGTGGTAAATGCGTTTTTCCCCCCCCCCTGTCTTCAGCTCTCATCGGGATTTGCCAATATCCCTTGGCGAGATCCAATTTGGTGAAGTATTGGGCCCTCGCCAACTGCGCAAATATTTTGTCTGTGTCTGGCATTGGTTCGGCGTCAAACTTTAGGACTTTGTTTAGTCTGCGAAAGTCGACACAGAAGCACATTTTCCCATCTGATTTCTTCACTAACAGAATGGGTGAAGAAAAAGGTGAACTACACCTTTCAATCACTCCCATCCGTAGCATGGCTTGGATTTCTGTTTTGACGGTTTCCATCTGGGAATGTGGCAAGGGATATTGTTTGACTCGAACTGGTTCTTCTTGGGTCAAACTCAAAGGGCATTCCCTAAATTACATCGGAGAGGAACGTTGGACAGAATGTCGTGGAACTGTTCACACAGTTCTTCCACAGATTTTCTTTGATCTGGCGTGAGATTGTCGGAGATCTTGACGTCCTGCCATGTTTCCTCCTGCTGCACGCTCACACATGGGATGTCAAAAACAAGAGGAGGTTCCTCTTCCATTCCCTCAACGACAACAGGGGTGAAGCCGGCAGCACATAGTTGTCTCCTTTCGTATCTTTTCAGAAGGTTAGCGTGAATTAGCTTCTCTTTCCCTCTTCATCATCACAACATAGTCCCAATCGCCAACACGTATGGCGATCTTGAAGGGCCCTTGCCAGGAGAGTTGTAGTTTGTTGTGGTGGAGAGGCAATAACAGTAGCACCTCGTCGCCCTCCTCAAACCACCTGTGACGTGCTTTTCTGTCATAGAAGGCTTTGTACCTTTTCTGTGCTTGCGCAAGATTTTGGTGTGCTAACTCACAAGTTGCGGCGATTCTCTCTTTCAGGTCGAGTACATACTCAGCCTGGGTCTTGGGTTCTTCATCAGTCCCCTCCTTGGTCCACTGATCTCTTAGGACTGCCATGGGTGAGTCGTGGCCTAAACGTAACACAGTATCGCGCAGCGATGAAGGCACAACCAGCTGGGTCACTATTCCAGTGGGGGTGGTAAGCGCGCCTCTGAATAATCCTCGCCGCCGCTCGATGAACTCCACAGAGTTTTTCTGTTTGTTCTTGGGAGGCTTCCCAACCAAATTCCTCACGTTGTTAAGGCTTGGGTCTCCCTTCTGCAGTGTACGCACAGTCTGTGGGTCCAACGTCACTGAGTCATGTCGTGTAAACGTTTTGAGCAGTGGCTTCAAGGACTCTTGCTCCTCTTGGCTTGGGATCGTGTAGCGACGGCTCCAAGCACCTCTGGGGGTAACTCGGCAGATACTCTCTTTCGTTGTCCATCCTCGAAGTTTACCCAATTTCCAATCAATAGGGAATATGCTGGACGCTGAAGTGCGACAGCCCCACACACCTTCCCTTTAAAGTAAGGTGTAGATAGGTCAACCAGCACTGTTGACCTTGTGTGACCGGAACGATGACTCAATTCCTGTCACTTGGCACTCTTCTTCTCCGCGTGGCGCCTCGGGAGGTACCAGTCGCTCGTCGACAAACACACACGTGGCTCCAGTATCCCTGATAGCTTCCACAACTTTGCCAGAAACTATCGATGGGAAGTTGGGACATGTTGGTGTCGTCACTTCTATCTCTCCAAAAGCCACCTTGGCCTGCGACATGGAGGGCTTCGATTTGTCGCTCCGCTGGGGACAATTCTTGACTATATGTCCAGGGGCATGACATAGGAAGCAGTTCTTCGTCCGAAATCGAGGGTTCCGTGATGGATTTGATCCCTCACCTCCGATCTGGGGCGCTTGCTTTGCTGTTCTTTGGTTCCTTATCATGCGATCTGGTGGATTCGCCATGAGCCCTAGGTTTAAAATGTCGCCGAGCATCAGCGAAGGCTTCAGCGATCTCAATCGCTTGCTGGAACGACTTGGGTTGACTCTCGCCCAGCTTACATCGCAGCTCAGAAGAAACGGAGTTCATGAGTTGTTCAAGGAGAAAACAGTCTTTGAGCTCCATTCCTGACGACTCTAACCAATAGTTCATTGTCTTTTTGAGACGCTCTCCAAAACTGATGAAAGGTTTCATCTGAGGATTTCCTCATGTTTCGGAACTGTTTTCTATATGTTTCAGGCGACATTTGCAGTCTACGGCGCAAAGCCGCCTTCAATTCAGCATAGGTCGCTCCTGAAGGAATGTTGATGAATGCCTCCTGGCCTTCCCCGTCAAATTTCCCACGAGGTACATTGGTCTTAGATTTTCAGTTAGTTGATATAATCTGCCACAGCTTCGAAATGCTCAATGTATGTATCAATGGATTCATTGGCATTATAAATGGGCATATAAAGAACCGGGGGAGCTAAGGGAAGAGCAGGGCTGACAATTTGATTGCTCACCCTTGTTGGTGTCGAAGTGTGAAGTTGTTCGACTTCGGTAGTTTCTCCACTCTCGGCCACCCCTAGTTGTTCCATGAGTTCAACTCGCATCTTTTCTTTCTCCTCTCTTCAAGTTTAAGTTGAAACTCTTGTCTCTGCTCCTGTATTTCTTGCGTTCTCTTTCTCTCTCTCTCTGTCTAATCGACGTTCTTCCATTTCTTCTTTCTTTCATCGTCGTTCCCTCTCTTCTCTCTCCCTCTTTTTCCTTCACCTCTCTCTCCTCTCTCTCTCCTCTTTTTTCCTTTGCCTCTCTCTCTAATCGTTTTTCCATCTCCATCTTCCATCTTCTTTCCTCCTTCGCTTCCCTCTCCTCTCTCTCTCTCCATCTCATGATTACAAAGGGATCCATGGATCCTGGTCCTGGATAGCGAGGAGGAGGAGGAAACAGGTCTGAAATCCATCTCATCATGCGCAAGAGGAGGACGAAGGCGGAAGTCAGCACTCATAGAGGGCAGATAATGCCTCCGAGAGGGGGCGGTGTGGTCTTGAAGGAGTTTCTGTCATATAAGGACGGTTGAGAGATTGCTGGAGACAGAGATTTCTCTCGAGGAAGAAACTACTTGGGTTATGGGGCCACTGGCTGCGTGTGTAGTCACAGCAACAGGGGTTCCCATACCCGGAAGAATTCCAGTGACTTTTGCCTGGGAACGCGTGAAGCGACGATCACTTTCGTCTGCCATCACCAAGCACTCTTCTTTTCGCAAAATCGCAAACTGAAGGTGTGGGAAAGATCTGGAAGTGGCAGTACGGTTGGGTACACCCTGCGTCCCAAGAATCAGAAACGAGTGTGACAACTCTCCACAATGGGGAACAACCTGAAGTTATAAACCAGGGAACCTCAAGTCCCTATCTGGCAAGGAAAAGTGCTAAACTCCTGTTGAAAGAAGCTAAATTATTCTTGTAACCTAGTCTCAACTATCGAGCAAGCACAATAGCCACGTCTGGAATCCACTGACCTAATTGCCAGAAAAGTAATCAGTATTGACAATTCTTGACTTTCAGACCCGAAGTCACTAAGCCCGACAGTCAATGAAACAGGTACCCAAATTATCTCTCTCGACGGCGCTAACTATGGGTGAGCACAACACTTGTTCGTGTTGTCTAGGCTAAGCGTAGCCACACCACAGTAGTCACCTTCCTAGCTTTGTCTTCCTTGATCAACTAGTCTAACCACCTTTCCGACACTATCTGGCTTACGACCAAGAGTAGTCGCAACAACAAACCTGTGCGGAAATCACACTGTGCCACGTCACAGCGTCATACGTTGAAAAATCAACAGCTTAACTGAACCAAACTAGTTGTCTCCCTTGATTGTTCCGTGTGTAACTTGCCGACACACTTGCGATGTAGGCACGAAATATCGTAATTACAACAAACGCTGGCTCAATTATTCCTGATCAACACCATCAGCGACTTAATCAACGGCCAAGTGTGACCGCCCACGTGAGCCTTACGAGTAGTCAGAACAAACCTACTCGGTTCACAACTTACACCCACAAATATATGAGCGATCAAGAGAAAGGAAGCACCCAACTTGTTCCTTAAGCGCACCTTAAGGAGTATGCACAAACAAATTTGTGCTGAAAATGTAAACAGATAAATGACAACAATTGTTTTTTTTTCCAACAAGAACACACAATTAAAGACCCTAGTGTGCCGCCTGCACACAATATCAAACAGGCCAGAAACCACGTTATCACCAGTTGTCTAAACCCAGCTTACCAATCAGCTGATGGAACAAACGCTGTTAGTCCCCTCTTACTGTCGCTATGCCTTGAGCATTGAAGCAGGCTATCGAACCTCGACCATAGGTTTCCACGGACTGTCTGCTCCCAAACACCACTGGTAAACAACGGGTAAACAAACAAAGGGACGAGACGGCATAAAATATGACAACAAACGCAGCGAAGTAGCATCAACACGGGACGGCCTATTGACCCGGCAACCCTCGCCAATGAATGCGGAAGCAAACGACGGCCACTCAATCCCTGACTCAACGAAAAGTAAAGGGACGGGCGCAAAATCTGCCACGTTAAGCCCGGTTTGCACGCACGGAATGCGTCTGTCACTGAGCGAGCGTGAGAGCTAAGGTAAGGCTTATGCCAAGGATACTGTGAAGAAAATAAGGAGGGTGGGGGTGATGTAAACAAAGAGGCAAGAGGCGCAATGGATCGACACCTAGACAGGGTCCATATCACACATGCCTTTCTCACTCCTGGACAACTTTATTCTCATCACACGCCCACTCACTTATATACAAAGACAGATAATATAAAGAAAGCTAGATTAACAAGAACTTAGAAGTAAATGTACTTACAAACAGGATATGAAGAAAAATTTCTTCTTTTTTTTTTTTTCCAACCCACAAGGAGAAATATAACCACTCTAAACAGTTATATAATAGATCAAAAAAGGACTTAAGAAATATAACAAGATGTATATATATATATATATATATATATATATATATATATATATATATGTGTGTGTGTGTGTGTGTGTGTGTGTGTGTGTGTGTGTGTGTGTGTGTGTGTGTATACTTATATTTTGTTTTCAAGGAGGGGGATATTATCCTAGCGGAAATTCCTCACCCAAATTTCGACCAACTGGTGTGCGTATGCTTTTCCTGCCTACACTCACTCACCTGGCTACCCAGTCGTCGTCGTCTTGGGTACTGCCAAATCACGCTCACTACTGATCAACACAACCGTTGATGCCGTTGCCTCTGCACAGACAAGACTTATTCTATACCGACCCTGTCCCTTCCCAAGCTATACTCCCCACTATCTACCTGGCTAGATGTGAGAGCTAAGGTACAGGAGTTCGGAACTCAAATGAATATGTCGGCAGTTAAATCCCGGAAAAACCACAACGCAAGACAGGACACGGTTACGGACGCGGAAGGATGCCGCCGACCCTGGCGGAACGCAGGAATCTCCACCGCGACAATCCCGACACACGGTCCCTCTGTTGGGCTCCCTACTGCTCTAGAGCCCACCCTACCAACCTCCCACTAACAGTACACATACACAACCTCCTGAGAGACCTGGTGGGGGTAAGCAGAGGGTGTGGCGACTACTCTACCACCACTCACTCAACGTCTTCCTCCCCGGCATCTCCACCATATTTGTCAAGGTCAAATGACCTAGGGGTTAGGAAGGAGACGGAGTAAGTGGCGGAGAAAGGCACAGTCGACACCCCAAACTCCCGACACCAGGAAACGCAGGGGTAAATTCAAAACAACATTTATTTTCACAACACTAACATAAATTTCACATTGTCATTCACACATATGGGACAAGGGAAACTAAAAAGAGAAAGAGAGACAGACGAGACGAGGAGCAAGTTCTGAGAAGGTGGGAAATGGAGAGAAGAAGAGATAGATACCTACCAGAAACTATCTATTTAAGGGGACAAAGTAACCCCAATACACCTTCCCCAGAACCCGGGTCACTCGCCTATTGTTTGCCCTAAATCCCACTAATCGCTATGTGCCTTCAAGTAAAAGAAGAAAAAGCAAGGAACACACCTACACATTAATTCACAGGACAACAACACAATTCAATCCCTTTCACACTAATGCCTTCCACACTCCATTCATTCAAAATAGTCATCCATTCATACTGTCTTGGTTGGCACACAGCTGCTTCCACGCCCTCTACACCACAGCTTAAAGTCACTCAGCTCATCTGTCAAGGGAGTCCAGGACCCACGTCTCGCAGTAGACCCCTTTGAGGACTGCACCACGGTAGCTGAGTCCGTCAGCTGCGTCGCCGGTTCAGGTCCCCGCTGCTGGCTCAGCTGCCAGTCCCAGTCGCCAAGGTGTCCGAGTCAGAGTCCCCCCCCCCCCCCCCCCCCCGATGGACCTCAAGTGACCGGCATTGGTAGAAGGCGCTGGAATGCGCCAAACCAGGCCCAGAACCAAAGACAAAAAACCAAAACCCAAGATCGACCAACCCAAGATTGCAACAAGTCAAGTCTGAATACAGTTACAGTCCCACCCAGGGACATCTCGAGAATGTCAACTTGCCAGAAAAACACGGGCAACACAATCCGGCCTGAAACTCTGGCCAGGTATCTAAAAAAAGAAACCCACCCACGCGCACATGCGCGCCTACACACATACATATGCGCGCACACACACACACACACACACACACACACACACACACACACACAGACACACACGCACCGCACAGCCGCGCGCGGCAAGGCACACTCACACGCGCGCCGTATTATCTGTACACACGTTCGCTCTCGCGTGCCCCTCACATTCAGCTTTTTTTTTTTTTTTTTAATTGAAGGGGACAGTCAAGTCAGAGGATGCTGAAACCAACCCGGGACGACACGCTTGAGAGCATGACCTCTGTGCTCTAACATCCTCACAAGCTAAAATTGACACACTGCCTGTCAGCAACAATCCCTTATGTGTAAACTAAAGAATTTAAAAGGCGTCCGTGACATTCTTCTTCTTCTTCTACTTCTTCTTCTTCTTCCCGCAACAAGCAATCTGTTCAGCTTGGAAAGAGGACAATTAAAGTGAATCAGCATCTTTTAGTACTTTGAAATTAGTAAAAGTTATGGCATTTGTCGTGACTACGGAATAGTTTTGTATGTAGCTGTGCTAAAACAAACAACAAAAATAAAACGAACAAACAAACAAAACAAACAAGCAAACAAAAACACCCTAAACACCAAATCTAATTTGAGACAACACATTTGATATGTCTCTTAATATGCGTAGACACGTGACTCGGAACGCAACGTACATGATGTAACACCCCCTAAAAAGCAACATCAAGACAATGGAAAGAAATGACGAGCAATCACGTCTCCTCAAATTGGGCGCAAAATATCCTAATATGTTCATTGGCTTGAAAGTTTTGTCTTGCCTGAAGAAGACTAAAGATGTCGAAACGCGTCGTGTCTTTGTAGTTTGTTTTGCCTCTTTCGTTCGGGCGGAAACAGTAAATCTTGTTGTAAGTTTGTTTTGATGTCGGCCTGCAGTCACCTCACTTTGAAACTCACACAGTTCATCCACAAGCAACAACCGAATGAGGGCACAGCTCATACATGAGCACGTAAATGTTTCGAGAAATACCTTCCGAACAGTCCTGACTTTGCCCACAGCGATTTATGGATGTTTCTCTTTAAGAGGCAAACATTTAGCTTGCGATAAGATGTCGAAATCCAGGACTCGCAAAAAGCCATAACATCACAGCTGGCTACTTCATCTCAATCACAGTATCAAAACGTACATTTAATTTCCAGTTGGAAAGGCTGGAACTGTGTGGATACAGACGAAGAGTACGTTGAAAGACTGAACATTTCACTTGCATTGGGCGACCTTTGTTTGTTTTACCAGGTACGTGGCAGCAGCTTTTGGATTAGCCTGATGTACTTTCAGAACACTGGTGAGGAAGCAGGGGGAGAGCGGGGACATCAACAACTGAAAATTACTGTGTTATGGAAAAGCCAGACTCCATATTTTGTCAATAGCAACAACTGACAATTATCGTAATACGGGAACACCAGACTCTGCATTTGGTCCACAACAACGACTGAAACTTAGCATGTTATTGGAACGCCAGACTTTGCATTTACTCTACAACAATGACATAAAATTACCCTGATATGAAAACATCACACTTTGATTTTGCCTGCAACAAGAACTGAAAATTACCGTGATATGGGATCAATGGACTTCAATATGTCCACAACAAGAACTGAATATTACCGTGATACGGGAACACCAGACTCTGCATTTTGTCCCCAACAACAACTGAACATTACCGTGATATGGGAACTCCAGACTCTGTAGTCCACAACAACAACTGAACAATACCGTGATATGGGAACACTAGACTCTGCGTTTTGTCCGCAGTAACAACTGAAAATGACCGTGTCATTAAGAAATCAGACTCTATATTTTACCCACAACAACAACTGAAAATGGCTGTGTCATTAAGAAATCAGACTCTATATTTTACCCACAACAACAACTGAAAATGGCTGTGTCGTGGGAAAAGCAGACCATACGTAAGATAGTACTAAAGATGGTTCAACAACTTACCATGATGACGCCTTTGGAAACTCGCAACCGCTTGCACATTGTCATGCCAAGCTCTCTCTCTCTCTCTCTCTCTCTCTCTCTCTCTCTCTCTCTCTCTCTCTCTCTCTCTCTCTCTCTCTCTCTCTCTCTCTCTCTCTCACACACACACACACACACACACACACACACGCACACATGCACGCATGCACACACAAACGCACGCACATACACACACGCACACACTTACACACACATACGCACGCACACACACACATACACACATACGCGCACACACACACATACATACACACGCGCGCGCGCGCACGCACGCACGCACGCACGTACACACACACACACACACACACACACACACACACACACACACGTATACACATACAAGCTTTTCCAGCCCTTAACCCCCCCCCCCCCCTCACACACACACACACACACACACACACACACACACACACACACGCACGCACGCACGCGCACGCAAACACACATACACGCAGACAGACAGCAGAGAGAGAGAGAGAGAGAGAGAGAGAGAGAGAGAGAGAGAGAGAGAGAGAGAGAGAAACATACTTACTTCCATTCCAGAGAGAGAGAGAGAGAGAGAGAGAGAGAGAGAGAGAGAAGATTATGACGACGACGAAGAAGACAAAAATAATAATAAAAAAAGAAATGAACAAGAACCCACCAAATCAGCAAGGGCGTCATCTGGCTCTCGACTTACCGTGTGGTTCTTCTCCACTGCCGAAGCCTTGTTGTAGACTCGAACCTGAACGACCATGGTGCCGTCTAGCTGAGGGTGATGACGAAGCTGAGTGCTGTTGTCATTGAAAGGCTGATCATCCGCTGGGGATCCGTCCCCCCAGTCGATACAGATCCCAGGGGACGGGGGACGAGGCCACCTGGTCCATCTGATGGTCACAGTCACCTCACCTGCAAGTTGGGTCAGGAAGACATACATGACATGCCTCAAGTTCACGTCGTTTGGTGCCCATGTCACGCGACCGTAGCGGTTATGTGAGGAGACGCTAGTTTCGTCCACATGTCGGATTCACACGATTTGTATATAGATGTCTAATGCAACTTCGGTTTGTGAACAAACAGGGTCTACCGAATCTAAGGATGAGCAAATGGTATGCTGATCACGCCGCTGCTCCCTGGAGTGGATCATGATTCCGGGTGTGATTTGATGATGATGATGATGATGATGATGATGATGATGATAATAATGATGATGATGATGATGATAATAATACTGATGATGATGATGACAATGATGATGATGATAATGATGATGATAATATAATAATAATAATTATTATTATTATTATGATGATGGTGATAATGATAATAATAAGAATGATAATAATAACAATAATAATGATAATAATAACAATTACAATAATAATAATGATAATGATAATAACCTAATGACTGAGCATCATAAAACACCTTGCCAAAGGTTCTAGACACTGACAATCCACACTCTCGTGTACGCAACGGGCTGCCTACCTGGGTAGTGCCGACTAAAGAGCTGCCTGCCAGTGCTTCATTCAGTCGTTTCCCATGTCATCCGGTCGATTTCGTTCCCTCAATTACCTTACTTCATTCATTCTTTCCATTTCTCACACACACGGTGCATGCTGTGTGTAACGTGACATCCATACCAACGGCCAAACTGGCCCTTCTCTTCCGAAAGTTGGTAATGGGATTTTGCGTGTGTGCAAGATGTTATACGTACGTTCACAAACAGAATCTCGGTTTATAGTCTCACTCCAAGGACTATTTGGTGGGAAATGAGGACAAAAAATCCCATTGTACCGAAACGGTCCGGCAAGGAATCGAACCCACAACCCCAGTATCACCAAGATCACGAGTCCGACGCTCTATCACTGAGCTATTGCGGTTCCGTTTTGTTTTGGTCGTGGTGCTATGTCATCTGCCGCATCTCCTCACGAGCAGTTAGCGCTCGAGCTCCACGCCACTCAATTCTAGCTCCCCCTATACAACAACTACACCGAGCTGGTCCTGTCGCAGTTCCGCGCTCGACAATCCATAAGAAACGATCAATATCTAGCCGTCATATGGCAACCCACTGGTACCCTGCTCTGATTCAATGTGGGTGGAAGGCACCGCACACCGAGCTCTGTATGAGTACAATGACTTCTTAGCGGGGGAGTGAGTGAGTGTGAGCGAGCGGCCCCTCTAGGCGGGTAGGGGGGGGGGGGGGGGTCGCAATGACTTCAGTTCTATGACCCCCCCCCCCCCCCCCTCCCCCCTGGACTTGTTGGGACCGGTCACTTGGCCACAAGCTGTTTGCAAGCGGGTGCGGGGAGGGGCGGGGTGGGGGGGGGGGGGGGGGGGGGGGATGCGGAGAGGGAATCAGACTTGAGGTTATCATGAGTTCAGGGCAGACAGACCCTGAGACCTTTGTCTGTAGTGAGGATCATTGAGAATGACGACAATGAACGGAAGATGCTGGGGCGGTGGGGGCTGAGGGGTGGGGGGGAGAGAGTGGGTGTGGTAGTCCATGAGGCTTCCTAATGGGGCTGTACACACTACTAGCCGCTCCGAGAGACTTAGACTTAGAGACTGGCAGTACTGGTCAGGAAATGCGAGTCTCCACGACTGATCCACCTATGTGGAGGAAACTCCGTTGTCTCATCCCGAACCTTTCTTGTCCGCACAACAGCTTTGGGTGGGAACGGGCCAGGGTTCAGTCTGATTTTGTGGAAGAAATCTTTGTCAATTTCTCTGCCTCTCTGTCTGTCTGTCTGTCTGTCTGTCTGTCTGTCTGTCTGTCTCTCTCTCTCTCTCTCTGTGTCATCAATGCCACAATCCCCACCCCCACCCCCCTAACCACACTTTCTATATCATGCTTCTCTTAATATATTATAACACACCAGTTCAAGATGGCTGGTCAGGTGGATCACCATCCTTTCCAAATCTGAGTTACGAAAACTTACGAACGTACAATCCCACCAGCGCTGGTTTCCCTAATTTTCCGAGAAAAATAGCTATCATCATCCCCCCCCCCCCCCCCCCCCCCCCCCCCCCCAAAAAAAAAAAAAAAAAAAAAAAAAAAAAAAAAAAAAAAAAAAGACAAAATAGTGATAACAGTAAGACCAGTCCGTACCCCTGTTCTCCGTCGGAAAACATAATTTAGAAAGAGAGGGGGTTAGTTATCGCCAAGGACATTGACAAACAATACATTTCGACCACTTGGGTCTTCTTCAGGCAAAAAAAAATCACATTTAACATTTAGGACAGTACAAACATTGAACGAAGAGCGACTTGTCTGTCTATTTTGACAGATAAGTCACTCTTCGTTCTTTGTTTGTACTGTCCTAAATGTTAAATGTGGTCTGTTTTTTTTTCCTGAAGAAGACCAAGAGGTCGAAATGCATCGTGTCTTGTCCTGTGCTTTGTTTGCCAATGTCCTTGGCAGTAACTAACCCCCTCTCTTTCTAAATTTTGCTTTGTTCTCCGTCCTCAGTCACTCCATTTTAAACGTCGGAAAACGGTCAACCTTCTTCTAGGAAAGAGTGATGGTAAGACGTTCGTAGTTAAAAAAAAGGACTATCTTTGGTTTCAGTGCTGGTAATAACTGTACTCTTCGAGAGAACGGAGTTACTGTTATCATGGAATATATGATGGACAAACTATCGTCCATGTTTTTTTACTGAGAATACTAGGAAACACTGCTAATTTTTGAAAAATCAGTTGCTTTAGTGGCTTTACAGAGTGAAAAATAGTTATTATCTTTGAGAAAATAGTTATCATAGGAACATGAGTTAGTACTGCTGTATTCTCGAGGAAAAAATGTTTTAATCTTCACGACAGGAAAAAAAGAGATAGTAAGTAGTTAAATGGGAAAATAGTTATTTTCGCAGTTTTTTTTTTCTTCTCGAAAGTAAAAGAGAATTGTTTTCTTGGGGGTGGGGTGGCAGGCGGCGGGGGGGGGGGGGGGGGGGGGGGGGGGGGGGGGGGAGCCGGGAGTGGGGGTGGAGGGTGGGGAGGGGAACACAAAAATATCCAATTATGAACTTAAAAGACGGTGCAGGTTCCTGCACACTTTTTCTACCCTCCAGTCTCTCTCTCTCTCTCTCTCTCTCTCTCTCTCTCTCTCTCTCTCTCTCTCTCTCTCTCTCTCTCTCTCTCTCTCTCTCTCTCTCTCTCTTACCGCCTCCCTTAATAAAGCTGTCTTTATGTATAAAAATATCCTATATACCCCCTCTACCACGAACTGATCTTTTCAAGTCATCCCTACTCTCTCTCTTACTCTGGGAGTAAAATATGGAATGAAATCCCTCCCCTAAATTTAAAACAGAAGAATAGTTTTAAAACAGCGTTTACAAAAGCATATTTCAAATACCTCATAGACCATTTGCAAATTATGTTTCATCTTACCCCAAGTTTGATATTCCTTTTGGCACAAATGGCCTTCGTGGTCGGCTGGGTTATAAGCCATATGACATGATTGACTTATGAAATGTTTATGTATTCCTGTGCGATGTTCACATATGGTCAGGTTTGCATGTGTGTGTGTGTGTGTGTGTGTGTGTGTGTGTGTGAGAAGCCATATGACATGATTGACTTATGAAATGTTTATGTATTCCTGTGCGATGTTCACATATGGTCAGGTTTGCATGTGTGTGTGTGTGTGTGTGTGTGTGTGTGTGTGTGTGTGTGTGTGTGTGTGTGTGTGTGTGTGTGTGTGCGCAATATGTTATAATGAAATTGCTTACTATTTTCTTTATATTTTTTTTTTGTTTTCGTGTTGTTTTTCTTATTGCTTTCTTATAGCGTTTCGCTACCACCCGTGGCATGAAGATCCACAGAACAAAGATGGGATGTGTGAAGACTCATCTGAATGAGCACCAGCGAACTGCATCAGCAGCTAAGACGTCGGAAGACCAAGACCAGGATTTAAACCACAATGCCAAGGACATCCACGCTGTTGGTTCGGATGAGGAATTAGCACAGGCCTTCGAGGCCAGGCGCCTGAAACTCAACCTGCCACGAGCAAACGAGACTGAAGATTGGGAGAAACTGGATGCAAAAATCATCCAAAGACTCGATGCACTGATAGGGAGAAGCACCCTGGAACACAAACTAGCCACATATGGGGACATTGTGTATGCCTCATGTAAAGACGCCTATGGAGCAAAAACTACCCAAAGAGAAAACACCTCCAAAGAAATCCAGGCGCCAAGAAGAGATGGACAAGATCAGGGTCCAAAAGAAAAACCACAGGAAGCAAATGAAGACCGCACTGCCAGCTGAAAAACAAGGCTTGGAAAAACCCTGGGAAGACCTGAAAGCAAAACACAGCGCCCTCAGCAAAGCGGAATCTGCGAGCAAGAGGAAGAGCAAAAAGAAGAAGACACACAGAGCGCTTCTCAAGAGAGCCCTTCCAGTTTGCCAGAACTCTGTTTGAGCAGCCAAAATCTGGGACCCTAAGTGTGGACAAAGGAGTTCTTGAGCAGCATCTGAGGAAAACATACTCTGACTCACAGAGCAAAGTACCCACTCGACATTCAAGGTCTGGCGTGGCCAACCAACCCTGAGGAACAGTTCAATGACAAGCCTCCAACGTTGGCGGAAAATCAAGAAGGTGGTCGACAAAACCAGAGCCAAATCATCACCAGGGCCAAACGGAATACTTTACCAGCTGTACAAGAAATGTCCCAAGGTGCTGGAGTGGCTCCACAGGCTGCTCCGATCAGCTTGAAGAAACCAGAAGATCAGTGGCCAGTTGATGACGGCAGATGGTGTGTACATCCCCAAAGAGCAAAACTCAAGTGACATCAGCCAGTTCAGGCCAATATCACTACTGAACGTCGAAGGGAAAATCTTCTCTGTCATGGCAGCAAGGCTGACCAAGTACCTCATGGAAAACAAGTACTTGGATGTGTCAGTCCAGAAAGGTGGCATCCCAGGCGTGGCTGGCTGTGTAGAACACGCCACAATGATCTGGGACGCAATCCAAAGAGCAAAAAAAAGAAAAGAGAGAGACCTGGACGTAGTGTGGCTTTATCTGGCAAACGCATATGGATCGGTACCCCATGAGATGATACAGTTGGCTCTTGAGATGTACCATGTGCCCAAAGACATCCGCGACATCCTCAAGAAATACTTCAATGGCTTCTCAATGCGCTTCTCTACCAAGGAGTACAAAAACAGATTGGATCAACTTGGAAGTGGGCATTGCAAAGGGCTGTGCAATTTCCCCAATACTGTTTCGTGTTGGCAATGGAAGTCATCTTGAAGGCAGCAACAAGCAATGCAAGACAAACAGACCTTGGCGATGGATACAAGATGCCCCCTGTCAAGGCCTTCATGGATGACACTACAGTGATTCATCCTGAGAAGACGAGACACGTCATGTGCTGGAGAGGCTGGATGACATAGTTGCCTCATCCAGAATGAAGTTCAAGCCAAAGAAATCATGGAGTCTCTCACTGAGGAAAGGAAAAGTGGCCGAATCTGTGGTCTTCAGTGTTGCCAACCAGTGCTGTTCAAACAGTCACAGAAGAGCCAGTCAAGAGCCTTGGAAGATGGTATGATGATACGCTGAAAGACACACAAAGAGCAAAAGAAACCAAACAGATGTCGGAAGAAGGCTTGCAGACCATTGACCAGTGTGGGCTCCCTGGCAAATACAAGGTCTGGTGTCTGCAGATCATGCTAATACCAAAGCTACTGTGGCCTCTGATGATATACGACATCTGCACCAGCATAGTGGAGGCATGGAATCCAAAATCAACAAGTTCACAAGGAAATGGCTTGGTGTCCCATCCTGTCTGACTGACATAGCGCTGTACTGTCACCAAGCAAAGCTGAAACTACCACTGAAATCCATCCTGGAGGAATACAAAGCAGGGAAGATCAGACTTCAAAGCATGCTGGAGGACTCAGGAGACAAGGTTGGTAGAAGCATTCAAGCCCCAGCTGAAGACAGGCAGAAAATGGAAAGTTCAAGAGGTGATGGATTCTGCAAAAGAAAGTCTCAAGATCAGAGAAATAACAGGACACACACAGACCAACAGACAAGGACTGAGGGTGACCAAAACTGAATGGTGGTCAAAGGCCAAAGGAAAAGCCAAAAGAGACATGATGATTCAGGAGATGAGAAAAGAAGACCAAAAAAAAAAAACTCCAAAAAGCAGTCCAGCTGAGCCAGCAAGGGCAATGGACAACGTGGAGAATGCACTCCAAAGAAGTCTCACTTAGAATGACATCTGGCACATGGCCCCTCTCAGGATCAGCTTCATTCTCAGATCTGCATATGACCTTCTGCCTTCAAATGCAAACCTGGTGAAGTGGGGAAAAACAGACGATCCTGCATGCCCCCTCTGCCATGGAAAACAAACAGTGGAGCATGTCCTAAGCTCATGTAAAGTAGCCCTGGCTCAAGGAAGGTACACATGGAGGCACAACCAAGTGCTCAAAGAGATTGTACAAGTAGTCTGGGCTAGTACCAACACCACAAAAGGGAAAATCAGGACTCCAAAAGCACCCGGAACATTCTTCACGGCAGGAGGCAGCAAATCATAGCCAAGAACAACAGTGCCACTCGGAAACATGCAGGCAGAGTCTGCTGGACGGGGCAGATGACTGGGAGTGCACTGCAGACCTCCCAGAATGGAAGAGTCACCCAGAGATCATCAGCAAGAGTGGCATGAGACCAGACATAGTAGTCCACTCTCAGTCAACCAAGCAGCTGATCATGATCAAGCTCACGGTGCCATATGAGAACAGAATAGAGGCAGCTCAAATCTACAAGACTGAAAAGTATGCTGATCTGGCAAACAGCCTGAGGAGAGAAGGTTATCAGGTCAAAGTCCTCACTGCAGAAATTGGAGCTAGGGGGTTTGTAGGAACGTCTGCATACAGCCTCATGAAACAGCTCTCAGTTGCAGGAGGGAAAAAAACAGAGCCCTGAAAGCAATGGCAGAAGCAGCAGAGAGGTGTTCAAGCTGGATCTGGTCAAGGAGGAACAAAAGTGAACTTCATAAGGCTTAACTTTCCTACAAAAATATCAGGTGTCCCAGTGGCTCAGTGGTTAGTGCGCGAGTCATTAAGTGGAAAATGAGCATGTCCAGAGGGGCATGGGTTCGAATCCCAGCCATGGCTCGTCCCAAGATGAGGGAAAAAAAGGGCAGCATTAATTTTGTCAAATCGACGTAATTGTTCCTTTTCATTTATTGTTATTTTGAGGGCATAGTGTAAAAAAGCTTCCAGCTTATCTATTCACCCTCATTAGAGATTTCGAGTTTCGAGTTCCCCCTCCCCTCAATACTCCCCCCCCCCAACACACACACACACATACACACACGTTCCCACACACAGATGAGGTCTTTTACTTACTACCGTGGCGCCACTGCAGATTGACGGAGTTGAAATGGATGCTGAAGTTGCCCTCGACTACAGGCTGGATGACCTGCACGTGGTGGGAGTGGCTGAGGGTCTGCAGGGGGGTCGTGGCGGTGACCGTGATGATGAAGTTGTGTCCAGAGTTAATCGTCACCGTATGGTGGTCCTGTCCGTTCTTGCCATGCCCTTCAAGTGCAAAGACTCCATCATCATCATCATCATCATCATCATCTTCATCATCATTATTGTCATCGTCGTCGTCATCATTGTCGTCGTCGTCAACATCATCATCATCATCATTATCATCGTCTTCGTCATCATCATCGTCGATGTCAACATCATCGTCATCGTCATTATCATCATCTTCATCATCATCGCGTCGTCGTCGTCGTCATCATCATCATCATCATCATCATCATCATCATCATCATCATCATCATCATCATCATTGTCGTCGTCGTCATCGTTGTCATTACATCCTCCTCCCTCCTCCTCCTCCTCCTCCTCCTCCTCCTCATCATCATCATCATCATAACCATCATCATCATTGTCATTATTATTACCACCCCCCATCATAAATATTTAGTTCACGCGAACTGTTCTTAAGCGCTTTAAACTGTCTGTCTGTCTGTCTGTCTGTCTCTCTGTCTGTCTGTCTGCCTCTCTCTCTCTCTCTCTCTCTCTCCCTCTCTCTCTCTCTCTCTCTCTCTGTTTTCCTTCTCTCTCTTTATCTCACGCTCTCTGTCTCATTCTCTGTGTCTCTGTCTCCGTCTGTCC
>JADBJO010007429.1:95102-113076 GCA_016801955.1 Conus betulinus | reverse complement strand
GAAGACTACGGCGAAGAAGAAGAAGAAGAAGAAAAAGAAGACTATCAAGAAAGGAGGAGGAAGAAGAAGAAGAAGAAAAAGAAGAAGAACAGAAGAAAGAACAACAAGAAAGGAGACTACAAGAAGAAACAATAAGAACAAAAAGAAGTTTGTCTACAAAGAAGAAGACTAACAAAGAAGAAGAATACACAAGAAGAAGAAGACTACGAAAGAACTACGAAAGAAGAAGACTAGAAGAAGAGAAAGAAGGAAGAAGACTAACGAAGAGAAAGAAGAAGAAGAAGAAGACGACTATATGAAGAAACACTACGAAGAAGAAGACTACGAAGAAGACGATGAAGAAGAAGTCTAACGACGAAGAAGTGTATGAAGAAGGAGACTAGCACGTAGAAGAAGACTAAGAAGGAGAAAGAAGAAAGAAGAAGAAGAAAAGAAGAAGAAGAAAGAAGAAAGAAGAAGAAGAAGAAAAGAAGAAGAGAAGAAGAAAGAAGAAGAAGAAGAAGAAGAGAAGAAGAGAAGAAGAAGAAAGAAGAAGAAGAACAAGAAGAGAACAAAGAAGAAGAAGAAGACCACGAAGAAGACTGCGAAGAAGACTACAAAGAAGACCACGAGGAGGAGGAGGAGGAGGAGGAAGAAGAAGAAAGAAGAAGAAGAAGAAGAAGAAGAAGAAGAAGAAGAAAACTAAGACTACGACGAACAAGAAGAAGACTACGAAGAAGACTACGATGAAGATGCAGACACACCAGGATCGGCCCCACAGCCAACGGGGACACACCAGGAACGGGACCATATCCCAGGGGACACACTGGGAATGGACAACATCCTAGGGGACACACCGGTAACGGGACCGCAGCCCTAGGGACACACCAGGAACGGGACTACGGAACAGGGGACACATCGGAACGAGACGACAGCCCCCAGGAGACACACCGACAATGAGATCACAGCCCAGAGTAGACACCAAGAACAGGTCTACACGGCAGGAGATAAATGAAAAATGACATGTACATGCGTACACACACACACACACACACACACACACACACACACACACACATATATACACACACACACACACACACACACACACACACACACACACACACCCCCCCCCCCCCCCCCCCCCCACACACACACTCGCGCGCGCGCGCAACCCAAACACACACACACACACACACACACACACACACACACACACACACACACACACACAGCGACACGCACGCACTCACGCACACACACAGCGACAGGCACGCAATCACGCACACACACACACACACACACACACACACACACTTTCAAATGACTAATTAGAACCTGGTTTAAACAGACAACCTAGAGGAGACCTCAAGATAAGATAACGTTGCTTATAGCTCAGCCAACCGCAAAGGGCCACAGCCCTGGGGAGACACCAGGAGCAGCCCACAGACCAGGGGAGACACCAGGAAAGGGTCCACAGCCCTGGGGAGACAGCAGGAAAGGGTCCACAGCCAAGGGGACACACCAGGAACGGGCCCACAGCCAGGGGACACACCCAGGAATGGGCCCAAAGCCCAGGGGAGACACCAGGAAAGGGTCCACAGCCCTGGGGAGACACCAGGAAAGGGTCCACAGACCAGGGGACACACCAGAAAAGGGTCCACAGCACTTGGGAGAAACCAGGAAAGGGTCCACAGCCCTGGGGAGACACCAGGAAAGGGTCCACAGCCCAGGGGAGACACCAGGAAAGGGTCCACAGCCCAGGGGAGACACCAGGAAAGGGTCCACAGTCCTTGGGACACACAAAGAAATGGTCCACAGCCCTGGGGAGACACTAGGAAAGGGTCCATAACCCTGGGAACACACCAGGAAAGGAGACCACAGCCCTGGAGAGACATCAAAAAAGGGTTTACAGCCGTGATGAGACACCAGGAACGGGCCCACAGCCCAGGACACACACCAGGAACCGGCCCACAGCCCAGAGCACACACCAGGAACGTGCCTACAGCCCAGGGCATACACCAGGAACGGGACCACAGCCCAGGGGACACAGCAGGAACGGGACCACAGCCCAGGGGACACAGTAGGAACGGGCCCACAGCAAAGGGGGGACACACCAGGAACGGGACCACAGCCCAAGGGACACACACGGGAATGGGACCAGATCCCAAGGGACACACCAGGAACGGGACCGCAGCACAGGGGACACACTGGGCACAGACAACAGCCCAGGGCATACACCAGGAACGTACCCACAGCCCAGGGGACTGCCCAGAAGAGACACCAAGAACAGGTCTACAGGGCAGGGGATACATGAAAAATGACAGGTACGTGCATCCACACACACACACACACACACGCACACACGCACACACACACAAACCCACACACACACACACACACACACACACACACACACAGACGACACACACACCACACACACACACACACACACACACACACACACACACACACTTTCAAATGACTAATTAGAACCTGGTTTGAACAACAGACAACCTAGAGGAGACCTCAAGAACTCCGGTCGAAAGGGATGGATCGGGAACGGACCACAGCCCGGAGGACACACCAGGAACAAAATAGATAGATAGATATTTATAAAGGACAAACCCTTTCCATCATAAAGAGGTGATATCAGAGCTATACACTGAGGGTCATTACATGACTTGAGTTTATACAAATACATATAAAGAACAAAAAAGACTACGAAGACTACGAAGACGACGACAAGAAGAAGAAGAAGAAGAAGAAGAAGAAGAAAACTACGAAAAAAGAGAAAACTACAAAGATGAAGTCTATGAAGATGAAGGAGTACGAAGAAGACTACAAGAAGACTATGAAGATACTAAGGAAAAAGGAGGAGAAGAAGAAGAAGAAGAATGAAAAAGAAGAAGAAGAAGAAGAAGAAAACAGAAGACTATGAAGACTAAGAGAAACTAGAAAAGACGAAGAAGAAGAAGAAGAAAGAAAGAAGAGAAGCAAGAAAAAGAAGAACAAGAAGAAGAAAAAGAACGAAAGAAGAAGAAGTTGTCTACAAAGAGAAGAAGACTAGAAGAAGAAGAGGACTAGATGAGAAAGAAGAAGAAGAAGATGAAGAAGACTAAGAAGAGACAGAAGAAGAAGGAAGAAGAAGAGAAGAGAACGAGAAAAGAAGAAGAAGAAGAAGAAGAAGAAGAAGAAGAGAGAAGAGAGAAGAAGAAGAAGAACGAAGAAGAAGAAAGAAAAGAAGAAAGACTAGAAGAAGAAGAAGAAAGAAGAAAAGAAGAAGAGAAGAAGAAGAAGAGAAGACTCGAAAAGAGAAGAAGAACAGAAGAAGAAGAAGAAGAAGAAGAAGAAGAAGAAGAAGAAGAAGAAGAAGACGAGAACGAAAGAAGAAGAAGAAGAAAGAACTAAAAGAAGAAAAGAAGAAGAAGAAGAAACGAGAAGAAGACTAAGAAGAAGAAGAGAAGAAGAAAAGAAGACTACGAGAAGAAGAAGACTAGAAGAAGAAGAAGAAGAGAAGAAGAAAGAAGAAGAAGAAGAAGAAGAAAGAAGAAGAGGAGAAAAGACTAAGAAGAAGGAAGAAAGAAGAAGAAGAAAAAGAGAAAAACGAGACCAGAACGAAGAAGAAGAAGAAGAAGAAGAAGAAGAAGAAGAAGAAGCCCAGGGAACAAAGACAGGAAAAAGCCCAAGAAGCCAGGGACAGAAGAAGAAGAAGAAGAAGAAGAAAAAGAAGAGAAGAAAGGGCCCAAGAAAAGAAGAGACACCAGAACGGGACAGAAGAAGAAGACAAGAGAAGGTGGGGGGAAGAAGAAGAAGAACGGGCCCCACAGCCCAGGGAAGACACCAGAAAGAGAAACAGAAGGAAAGAACAAGGAAAGAAGAAGAAGAAGACACACCAGGAACGAAGTCCAGAGAAGAAGACCCAGAAGAAGAAGAAGAAGAAGAAGAAGAAGAAGAAGCCCACAGCCCAGGGGACACAACAGAAAAGGTCCACAGCCCAGAGGAGACACCCGAAGAACGGGAAGACAGAAGAAAGATAAGAAGGAAGAAGAGAAGAAGAAGAAGACAACGAAGAAAGAAGACCACAAACGAAGAGAGAAGACACAGAACGGACAGAGCCCAGAAGAAGAGAAACTACGAAGAAGAAGACACGACAGAAGGCCCAAAGAAGAAGAAGAAGGAAAAGAAAAAATAAGAAGACCGCGCAAGAAAGACTACGAAAAAGAATACGAAGGGACGACTACGAAGAAGATTAAGATTAAGAAGAAGAAGACCGTTACACCAGGAACGGGCCCACAGCCCAGGGCACGCACCAGGAACGGGCTCACACCCCAGGGCACACACCAGGAACGGGCCCACACTTCAGGGGAACACACCAAGAACGAGCCCACAGCCCAGGGGACAACCCAGGAACGGGCCCACAGCACAGGAGACACACCAGGAAACGGGCCTACAGCACAGGAGACACACCACCAGGAACGGTCTCAACAGCCCAGGATACACACCAGGAACGGGCCCACAGCCCAGGGGACACACCCAGGAACGGTCCCACAGCCCACAGATTACACACCAGGAACGGGCCCACAGCCAGGGGGACACACCAGGAACGGTCTCCACAGCCCAGGATACACACCAGGAACGGGCCCACAGCCCATGGGACACACCAGGAACGGGCCCACAGCCCAGGGGATACAACAGGAACGCGACCCACAGCCCAGAGGACACACCGAGAACGGGCTCACAGCCCAGGGGACACACCAGGAACAAGTCCGCCGCCTAGGGGTCACAACAGGAACGCGACCACAGCCCAGAGGACACACCAGGAACGGACCCACACCCCAGGGGACACACCAGAAACGGGCCCACAGCCCAGGGGACACAACAGGGAACGGGCCCACAGCCCAGGGGACACAATAGGAACGCGACCACAGCCCAGAGGACACACCAAGAACGGGCTCACAGCCCAGGGGACACACCAGGAACAAGTCCACCGCCTAGGGGTCACAACAGGAACGCGACCACAGCCCAGAGGACACACCAGGAACGGACCCACACCCCAGGGGGACACACCCAGAAACGGGCCCACAGCCCAGGGGACACAACAGGAACGGGCCCACAGCCCAGGGGACACAATAGGAACGCGACCACAGCCCAGAGGACACACCAAGAACGGGCTCACAGCCCAGGGGACACACCAGGAACAAGTCCACCGCCTAGGGGTGAGATAATGTTGCTTATAGCCCACAGGGCTGTCACCACGTTAAAATCAACTCACAAGTCATTCATCCACACAATTCTTTAAAAGACATCATCTAAAATCTCATCCAAAACTTTGTTAAAAATCTTTCCACTGTAAAATCTCAGATCCGATGAAAAATGTTAACCTCTTTCAAGAACTCAAAGATCGCGTCAGGCGGAACATCTCTGAACAAGGTTTTCATGGACTCTGCTGTAAAATGTTTGTGTCTCACATCGTGCAAATCCCAACACTCTAAAAGAATATGTTTCATTGTGAGGGGCACATGACACGGAATGCACCAAGGAGCTTCTTCACTCTTTAAAAGGTAGGAATGGGTAAAATACGAATGGCCGGTGTGCAGCCGGCACAGAACTGTCTCTTCTTTACGACCACCAGACGAAGACGGGAGGAACTCCCTTTAGGTTTACGGATCTGAAAGAGAGTTTGTTATCCGTCTGTGTATTCCAATCCTCCTGCCAGAGGTCTTTTACATAATCGTTAATTTTGGGTTTCAGATCCGAGCAGGGGATAGGTGTGTTTGACAGTTTCTCTCTTGTGGCATTCTTGGCCAAACGATCCACCATTTCGTTCCCTCCGATGCCACACATGACCGGGAACCCAAGCCAGAAGAATGTTGTAACCCTCCCTCCGCTGTCAACTTGGTAAAAAGGTCAAAAAAAAGTGTAAAAGTTCGGGGTGCTGAAGGTTTGGCCAGATATAGCCTCCAAAGCCGACAGCGAGTCCGACAAAACCAGAAAGTCCCTCTTTGGAGACTGGGAGATTATTCTTAGTGCCAGAACCAGAGCTGTAAGTTCAGCAGAGTAGCAGAAGCGTCTGAAGGAATATGTTCTAACAGTATTTGAGAAGGAGCACCAGGGCAGTAGGCTGCACAGGCCACTCCATCTTCAGACTTGGAACCGTCAGTGAAAAATTTTCTGATAGGATGGGAGTTTTGAACTCAGCTCAGCATACAACGCCTTGTATGCCAGAGAGCTGGTGGACTCTTTGCGAAAAGCTGCAAGATCAAAACGAATGTCTGGTGTGAAAAAGGTCCACGGAGGCTCATCTGGAAACTTGGAAAAATCAGACACAACTCCTAGGTCTAGACCTGCATTCCGTGCGTGAGGCTGCATACGAAGGCCAAACGACGGAATACAGGTAGGGTTGTTTTCGAATTTGTTTTGGAACTGAGGGTCAAAGACACAGTCATAGGCAGGGTTTTCTGGTTCAGAGAAGAAGTCTGATATAGTAGTTCAAAGATAGTTTCAACCTGCGGTTGGACAGTGAGGGTTCAACCTGCCTCTGCGTACAGGCTGTACACAGGGGTGGTGCGGAATGCTCCAAGACATAGACGAAAGCCCTTGATGGTGGATAGGGTAAGAGTTTGAGGTAAGACGGTCTTGCAGAGCCATACACAGCACAACCATAGTCCAGTTTGGAACGGACCAGGGCTCTGTAGAGGTGCAGCAAAGTTTTTTTTCTTATCAGTGCCCCAGTCAGTGTGTGCTACGACCGCAGAATATTCAGAGCTTTCTGGCAAGAAGTTTTGAGGTTTTTAATATGGCTGAGAAAGTTCAGTTTTTGATCAAAAATAACCCCCAGAAATTTCGCTTCCTTAACAGCTGGAATGGTGGTCTTATCCAGAAGAATTTCAGGATCAGCAAAAAATTGACGAAAAATTGTGAAAATGGATTGACTGGGTTTTTGTACGTGAAAAAAGGTAAACCCGTTGTCCTCGGCCCACTGTTGAATCCTGTTGACACAAGTTGGAGTCGCCGCGCCGTGTACGCTGGCGTAAGAAGCTCCAACTGCGTACAGCGCGAAGTCGTCAACGAACAAAGAAGACTCAGAGCCCTGGCTTACCGATTTCACAATGTCATTGATCTTAATGCTGAAAAGGGCAGGAGAAAGGATGCTCCCCTGAGGCACACCCAACTCCTGCCCATGGATGTCCGAGAGTGTGGTGCCAACACGCACCTGGAACTGTCGATCAGCCAGAAAGTTTTCGATAAACATAGGCAGATAGCCACGAAAACCAAGTTTATGCAAATCCATGAGGATCCCTGATTTCCACGTGGTGTCATATGCTTTTTCTAGGTCGAAAAAGATAGCGACCACATGCTGCTTGTTGACAAAGGCGTTGCGAATGGTGGTTTCTAGACGGATTAAATGGTCAACTGTCGAGTGGTACTTGCGGAACCCGCACTGTTCACTGGCCAAAAGGCCGTCGGTTTCCAGCTCACATCATCAGACGGGAGTTGACCATCTTTTCCATCAGCTTACACAGGCAGCTGGTCAGAGCTATTGGGCGATAGTTTGATGGGTTGGTAGGGTCCTTTCCAGGTTTGGGGATTGGAATGATCAGGGGCTTTCCGCCAGGAGGGCGGGAAGCACCCTGTGGTCCAGATATGGTTATAGACTTTGAGAAGGGTCTGGAGACAGCTTTCTGGAAGGTGTTTCAAAACCTGATAATGAATGTCATCCAGACCAGGGGGCAGAGTCATTGCAGGTTTGCAAAGCTGATTTTAGTTCGCTAATCGAGAAAGGCAGATTGTAAGCTTCAGAGTTGTCTGATGTGAAATTGTATGAAGATTTCTCTCTAATTTTGCTTGTTTCTTAAAAAAAGGCTGCAGATTTATTAAAAGATGAAGAGTTCTGCTGGATGGTGGAGGCCAACACAGATTGGCAACAGCTTGTTTGTCAGTGATCAAAGCATCGGCAAGTTTCAGGTGATGAATGGAGGGGGTTGGTGTTCTTCCCTTTGATTTTTCTGATGATGTTCCAAACTTTTTTCTTTGAAGTTTTAGATGTCAGTGCGGAGCAGAAGTTTCTCCAAGACCGACGTTTACTGATTTTGAAAGTATGTCTCGATTTAGCACGGAGTTTCTGATGGGCTCGGGCGTTAGGACCAGAGGGTCGTTGGTATACCAGACGCTGAGCCCGTTTACGTACTTTTGAGATTTGTTGGCAGTCAAAATTAAACCAGGGTGTCTTTGGCATTTGGGGTTTGTTTGAGGAAATTGGAATGGAGGCCTTGGCGCATTTTATGAGGATATTGGAAACCGTTTCTGCGGGATCCGGACTTTGTAGAACTTCCTCTGTGAGTTCCCCACGGACAGTTCCTGCAAAAAGATCCCAGTTCGCCTTGTTGAAATTTAGATGTTCTGGAACAGTGCGGCTTTCAGTTATTTTGGATTTTAGAACAATTGGAAAATGGTCACTCCATGCAGATCGTCAAGTGCCGACCACTCGTAGTCCAGGACCAGCGAGGGGTCGCACACTGACAGATCCAAACATGAGAGAGCACCTGTAGCAGAGTGGAGGAAGGTGGGAGATCCATCATTAAGACAACACAGGTCAAGCTCTGAGAAGACGTTTTCCAGAAGGAGACCTCTAGACGAAGTATCAACGCTACCCCAAAGAGGAGGATTGTGCCCATTGAAATCGCCCAACAGCAAAAAAGGTCGTGGAAGCTCCTCAATCAGGCTGACCAGTTCTTGTCGACTGATGGATACAGAAGGAGGCAGATATAGACAACAATAGTGACCGTTTTATGCAGAGAGACTCTGGCAGCTAAAGCTTGGAGGGGAGAACTGAGGTAGACAGGGCTAAACAGAAGAGATTTGTGGATAAGCAACAACGACACACCACCCGTCACTCCAACTGCAGAAGGCTGTGCTGGTTTAGAAAGAACATTAAAACCTGATAAAGAGAAAGATTTGTCAGAGCGTATCAGAGTCTCTTGAAGAGCTAAGACAGCAGGTTTTATATGTTGACAGAGGAGCTGCAGCTCTTCAAAATTAGAGTTCAAACCTCGAATGTTCCAGTGAGATATTGAATCCATGAGGATGGAGAGATGGCAACAGACTTCTCAGTCCATTACTGTCTCATCATCATCCGACTGCAAAGGAGAGAATATGATTGCGTGTTTCCAAACTTGAATGTCTTTTCTCTGGACTTTTTTTTTTTTCTTGGAAGCTCCGGAGGCAGATGATGGGCAATCCACCTCAATGACCTCTACACCAGAGGGCTTCCCTGGGATCGTGCCTTGATGAGGCACCGCTTGGGGGCCGCGAGTGCCCTTGGGAGGAACAGGGGGTTTTTTGGGGGGAAGGGGAGCTGTCGAAGCAGAGAGTCTCCCAACCTGTGTCTGCTGGGCAGAATGGGAGGCAGGTTTTACGCCACCACCATGGGAGTTTATCACAGGGGTAGCGGATTTCTTGCCTCCGCTGGGGGCAGATGGTTTCGATTGCAGAGTCTTGGAAAAAACTAAAGGTGTCTGTCTGACAGGAGACAGATACTGTAGAAACTTGTTTCACAACCTGAGAATAGGACTTGTTCGGATGCTGCGGACTGCCCAGAACCAACCTTTTTGCCTCGTGGAATGGAATCTTTCTTTTCCGTCTTCACCCTTTGGATACTACTTTCCTGGCGCCAAACCGACACTCTCTCGAGAGGATGGGTGGCCGCCTCCGCAGTTTGCACAACGCGCCGGATGAACGCACGGCATCTCGTGGCTCGGTTGGCAGCAGACGCCACAAATCTCCTCCCCAGAGCATCGATCCCGCACATGGCCAAACTTCTGGCACCGGAAACAACGCATCGGGGATGGAACATACAGGCTAACCTTGACGTTCAAATAGCCCACCTTGATAGACTGTGGCAGCGAAGGGGTGCAGAAGGTCAGAAAGAGGGTATTTGTTGGCACTCTTTCAGAACCCTTGCGAATTGTGACTCTTCGCACATCCATGACTCCCTGGGATTTCAGTTCGAACCTTATCTCATCCTCCGATACTCCTTTCAAGTCTGGGCAGCGAATGACTCCCTTTGAAGAATTTAGGTTCTTGTGAGGCGACACTTTGATTTTTCGGTCAACAAGAGTTGTAGATTTCAGGAGCCGATCTGACTGACATTTTGTACCACATTCCACCAGAAATGACCCATTTCTCAGACGTTTGATTGATTTTTAGTTTCCTGACAGACAACTAAAACCTTTCTGGATTGCAAAGGGGCTGAGTGCAGACAAAGGTTTGTCTTCATCAGCGCCCTCCACCACCAACCACGAAGGCCAAGATCCAGATTCTGTTCGGATTTCTGAGTCCGAGTCAGAATCATGATCACCATCAGATCTCACTTTGTCTCTCTCTTCTCCTTTTGGAAGGGAGTTTAGATATTGAAGCCATGGTATATGATTTAGGAATTCGTCCCTCCCCTACCCACCCACCATCGAGTCCAACTTAGGGGCCAGGGCCAAGAAACTCGTCTTGGACCCCTTCCAGGTTTCAGGAGGGATATACAACAACAAAGCAGCACCAACTTACCCTATCCCCCCCGATTATGCCCAGCTCCCGGGAACAGAGAACTGAGCACTGCAGGGGTTATCTTGGCCAGCTGGGGGGCTGCCCGTTTTGACCTAACCCCATGCAGGGGAAGCCGGTTGACACACAGAGGCCCATGTGTGCCTCCTGTCTAGGAGAGGTCCGAGCCAAAGTAATGTGTTGAGGGCGCTGGCCCTCTCAATCACCAGGATCTCATCCCCCTCCGTCACAGGTCGCACCGCACGGCAAACGCAGCGGATCTTAAGAAGACCACAGAGAGAAAAGGAGTGTGGGAAAGAAGACTTGACGGGGAGACGAAGATAGAAAAGAGCCAAATAAGAAAGGCAGAAAACAAGAAAAGGAGAAAGGCGGGTTACTATTAGTCAGGATCCTCACCCTTAGCCTGTCTGACATGGGAAGCCCTACCAGGGACATCAACTCCTTACCACGTTGCGCTTAGGCCAGACAGCATCTTCGACTTTTCAGGCCTAGAAGCATTTGAAAAAAAAACTAGCCTATCTTCAAGTATTGATGCCCCCGCCAGCAAAGCCTAAGGGATCACAGGACCACGCAAGCCCTCCGACCACGGCAAGGTTGCAACCCGAAAGACTACGAAGAAGAAAGACTGCAAAGAAGACTACAAAGAAGAAGAAGACTACGAAGAAGAAGACTACGAAGAAGAAGAAGAAGAGAAGAAGAAGAAGAAGAAGAAGAAGAAGGAGAAGAAGAAGAAGAAGAAGAGCAAAAAGGCTACGAAGAAGACGACTATGAAGAAAAAGAGACGACGAAGAAGCCCTGGACTACGAAGAAAAAGACTACGAAGAAGTAGTAGAAGAAGAAGAAGAAGAAGAAGAAGAAGAAGAAGAAGAAGAAGACTATCAAGAAGGCTGGGGAGGAGGACCAGAAGAAAGGAGGAGAAGAAGAAAGAAGAAGAAGAAGAAGAAGAAGAAGAAGAAGAAGAAGAAGACTATCAAGGAAGACTATGGAAAAGAAGACTACGGCGAAGAAGAAGAAGAAGAAGAAGAGAAGAGAAAAGAAGAAAGAAGAAGAACAACAACAACAAAAAACAAGGGAGACACAAAAAAAGTTTGTCTACAAAGAAGAAGACTAACAAAGAAGAAGAAGACTACAAAGAAGAAGAGAAGAAGAAGAAGAAGAAGAAGAAGAAGAAGAAGAAAGAAAGAAGAAGAAGAAGAAGAAGACTATGAAGAAGACGACGAAGAAGAAAACTACGAAGAAGAAGAAGAAGAAGAAGTCTAGACTAGACGAAGAAGTGTATGAAGAAGGAGACTAGCACGTAGAAGAAGACTAAGAAGGAGAAGAAGAAGAAGAAAAAAAAAAGAGTACGAAGAAGAAGACTACGAAGAAGAAGAAGAAGAGAAGAAGAAGAAGAAGAAGAAGAAGAAGAAAGAAGAAGAAGACCACGAAGAAGACTAGAAGAAGAAGAAGAAGAAGAAGAAGAAGAAGAAGAAGAAAGAAGAAGAAGAAGAACAAGAACAAGAACAAGAACAAGAAGAAAGAAGACCACGAAGAAGAAGAAGAAGACTACAAAGAAGACCACGAGGAGGAGGAAAGAAGAAGAAGAAGAAGAAGAAGAGAAGAAGAAGAAGAAGAAGAAGAAGAAAACTAAGACTACGAACAAAGAAGAAGACTACGAAGAAGACTACGATGAAGATGCAGACACACCAGGATCGGCCCCACAGCCAACGGGACACACCAGGAACGGGACCCATATCCCAGGGACACACTGGGAAATGGACAACATCCTAGGGGACACACCGGTAACGGGACCGCAGCCCTAGGGACACACCAGGAACGGGACTACGAGGGAACAGGGGACACATCGGGAACGAGACGACAGCCCAGGAGACACACCGACAATGAGATCACAGCCCAGAGTAGACACCAAGAACAGGTCTACACGGCAGGAGATAAATGAAAAATGACATGTACATGCACAACACACACACACACACACACACACACACACACACACACACACACACACACACACACACACACACACACACACACACACACACACACACACACACACACACACACACACCCCCCCCCCACCCCCACGCACACACACACACACGCGCGCGCGCACGCACACACACACACACACACACACACACACACACACACAATGACTAACACACACTGGTTTAAACAGCACACGCACGCACTCAAGACAAGATAATGTTGCTTACAGCAGGCACGCAAAGGGCCACAGCCCTGGGGAGACACACACACACACAGACACACACACACAGGAAAACACACACTGGGGAGACAGAATGACTAATTAGAACCCTGGTTTAAACAGACAACCTAGAGGGGACCTCAGCCCAGGGGAGACACACCAGGAACGGGTCCACAGCTCAGCCAGACCGCAAAGGGCCACAGCCCTGGGGAGACACCAGGAACGGGGTCCACAGCCCAGGGGAGACACCAGGAAAGGGTCCACAGCCCTGGGGAGACACCAGGAAAGGGTCCACAGCCAGGGGGACACCAGGAACGGGCCCACAGCCCAGGGGGACACACCAGGAAAGGGCCCAAAGCCCAGGGGAGACACCAGGAAAGGGTCCACAGCCCTGGGGAGACACCAGGAAAGGGTCCACAGCCCAGGGGGACACACCAGAAAAGGGTCCACAGCCCTGGGGGAGAAACCAGGAAAGGGTCCCACAGCCCTGGGGAGACACACCAGGAAAGGGTCCACAGCCCAGGGGAGACACAGGAACGGGTCCACAGCCCCAGGGGAGACACCAGGAAAGGGTCCACAGCCCTTGGGACACACAAAGAAATGGTCCACAGCCCTGGGGAGACACTAGGAAAGGGTCCATAACCCTGGGAACACACCAGGAAGGAGACCACAGCCCTGGAGAGACATCAAAAAAGGGTTTACAGCCGTGATGAGACACCAGGAACGGGCCCACAGCCCAGGACACACACCAGGGAACCGGCCCACAGCCCAGAGCACACACCAGGAACGTGCCTACAGCCCAGGGCATACACCAGGAACGGGACCACAGCCCAGGGGACACACAGCAGGAACGGGCCCACAGCCCAGGAGACACAGTAGGAACGGGCCCACAGCAAAGGGGACACACCAGGACGGGGACCACAGCCCAGGGGACACACCTGGGAACGGGACCACAGATCCCAAGGGACACACCAGGAACGGGACCGCAGCACAGGTGACACACTGGGCATGGACAACAGCCCAGGGATACACAGGCCCAGTGCCCACACACACAGGGGACACCAGGGAACGGGCCCACAGCCCAGGGGACACACCGGGAACGTCTACCACAGCCCAAGGGACACACCAGGAACGGGACCACAGCCCAGGGACACACAACGGGAACGGGCCCACGGGACACACAGAACACACAGCCCGACACACACAGGAACGGGACACACAGCCACACACACACACACACACGGGACACACACACACGGGACCGCACACACACACACGGGGAACGGGACCACAGCCCAAGGGACACCCCGGGAACGGGACCGCAGCTCACGGGACACACCGGGAACGGGACCACAGCCCCTAGGGACACACCAGGAACGGGGACTTTGGCACAGGGGGGACACTCTGGAAACGACACGACAGCCCAAGAGGCACACACCGGGAACGAGACGACAGTGCAGGGCACACACCAGGAACGACACGACAGCCACAGGGGGCAACAAACCAGGATCGGGACCATGGCCCAAGGACACATCGAGAATGAGACGACTGCCCAGAGGAGACACCAAGAACAGGTCTACAGGGCAGGGGATACATGAAAAATGACAGGTACGTGCATACACACACACACACACACACACACACACACACACACACACACACACACACACACACACACACACACACACACACACACACACACACACACACACACACACACACACACACACACACACACACACACACACACACACACACACACACACACACACACAAATGACTAATTAGAACTGGTTTGAACAGACAACTAGAGAGAGACCTCAAGAACTCCGGTCGAAAGGGATGGATCGGGAACGGACCACAGCCCGGAGGACACACCACCAGGAACAAAAATAGATAGATAGATATTTATAAAGGACAAGCCCTTTCCATCATAAAGAGGTGATATCAGAGCTATACACTGAGGGTCATTACATGACTTGAGTTATACAAATGCATATAAAGAACAAAGATTCGGGAACGGACCACAGCCGGAGGAGGACACAACAGGAACACGCACACAGCCCAGGGCAAAACACCAGGAAGGGTCACACACCCAGGGCCACACCAGAAACGGGCCCACAGCTCAGGGCATGCACCAGGAACGGGCCCACACACCAGGGGAAACACCAGGAACGGGACACACATCCAAGGGGAGACACACACCAGAAACGGGCCCACAGCCCAGGGCACACACCAGGAACGGGCCCACACCAAGGGGACACACCAGGAACGGGCCCACAGCCCAGGGGACACACCAGGAACAGGCCCACAGCCTTGGGAACACCAGGAATGGGTCCACAGCCCAGGGGACACACCAGGAACGGGCCAAACAGCCCTAACGACACACAGACGAGAGGGGGTCACAGGCCACGGGGACACACAAGTACGGGCCCACAGCCCAGGGGACACACTGGAAAACGGGTCCACAGCCCAGCACACACACAGGAACGAGCCCACAGTCCAGGGCACACACCAGGGAACGGGAACCCAGCCCAGGGGACACACCAGGAACGGGCACCACAGCCGGGGAACACACCAGGACGGGACCACACAGCCCAGGGGACACACCAGGAACGGGCCCACAGCCCAGGGGACACACCAGGAATGGCCACACAGTCCAGGGGACACACCAGGAACACGGCCCACAGCCCAGGGGACACACTGGGAACGACACACCACAGCCCAGAGGGACACACCAGGAACGGGGCCCACAGCCCAGGGACACACACCAGGAACGGGCCCACAGCCCAGGGACACACCAGGAACGGGACCCACACACCCCAGGGGACACTCCAGGAACGGGCCCACACACCAGGACACACACACAGGAACGGGCCCACAGCCCAGGGGACACACCAGGAACACAGACCCAGCCCCGGGGACACACCAGGAAACGGGCCCACAGCCCAGGGAACACACACAGGGAACAGAGCCTAGGGCCCACAGCCCAGGGGACACACACCAGGAACGGGCCCACAGCCCCACACACACCAGGAACGGGACCCACAGCCCCAGGGGACACACCAGGAAAGGGCCCACAGCCCAGGGGACACACCAGGAACGGGACCCACAGCCCAGGGACACACCAGGAACGGACCCACAGCCCAGGGGACACACCAGGAACGGGCCCACAGCCCAGGGGGACACAGGAACGGGAACGGGCCCACAGCCCAGGGACACACCAGGAACAGGGACCACAGCCAGGGGGGACACACCAGGAACACACCACACAGCCTGGGGACACACACACACCACAAACGGGCCCACAGCCCAGGGGGACACACCAGGAACGGGGACCACAGCCCAGGGGACACACCAGGAACACGGGCCCACAGCCCAGGGGGACACACAGGAAGGGACCACAGACCCCAGGGGACACACCAGGGAACGGGCCCACAGCCCAGGGGACACACCAGGAAACGGGACCACAGCCCAGGGACACACACCAGGAACGGGCCCACAGCCCAGGGGACACACCAGGAACGGGACCACAGCCCAGGGGGACACACGGAACGGAACGGCCACCACAGCCCAGGGGACACACAGGACAACGGCCCACCACAGCCCAGGGGACACACCAGAAACGGGACCACAGCCCAGGGGACACACAGGAACGGGGCCACAGCCCAGGGGGACACACCAGGAAACGGAACCACAGCCCAGGGCACACACCACACACAGCCCAGGGAGACACGGGCCCACAGCCCAGGGGACACACCAGGAACGGGCCCACAGCCCAGGGGACACACCAGGAACGGGCCCACAGCCCAGGGGACACACCAGGAACGGGCCCACAGCCCAGGGGACACACAGGAACGGGACCACAGCCCAGGGGAACACACACACCAGGACACACAGGGACCACAGCCCAGGGGACACACCAGGAAAGGGGCCCACAGCCCAGGGGACACACCAGGGGGGACCACAGCCAGGGGACACACACCAGGAACGGGGCCACACAGCCAGGGACACACACCAAGAAACCACACCACACAGCCCCGGGGGACACACCAGGAACGGGACCACAGCCCAGGGGACACACCAGGAACGGGCCACACAGCCCAGGGGACACACCAGGAACAGGCCCACAGCCCAGGGGACACACCAGGAACGGGCCCACAGCCCAGGGGACACACAGGAACGGCCCACAGCCCAGGGGACCCCAGGGGACACACCAGGAAACGGGCCCACAGCCCAGGGGACACACCAGGAACGGGCCCACAGCCCAGGGGACACACCAGGAACGGGCCCACAGCCCAGGGGACACACCCAGGAACGGGCCCACAGCCCAGGGACACACACACACAGGAACGGGACACACAGCCAGGGACACAGGACACACACAGGGGAACGGGCCCACAGCCCAGGGGACACACCAGGAACGGGCCCACAGCCCAGGGGGACACACCAGGAAACGGGCCCACAGCCCAGGGGACACACCAGGAACGGGCCCACAGCCCAGGGACACACACAGGGAACGGGCCCACAGCCCAGGGGACACACCAGGAACGGGGCCCACAGCCCAGGGGACACACCAGGAAACGGGCCCACAGCCCAGGGGGGGACACACCAGGAACGGGTGCCCACAGCCCAGGGGACACACCAGGGAACGGGCCCACAGCCCAGGGGACACACCAGGAACGGGCCCACAGCCCCAGGGGACACACCAGGAACGGGCCCACAGCCCAGGGGACACACCAGGGAACGGGGCCACAGCCCCAGGGGACACACACCAGGAACGGGCCCACAGCCCACCCAGGGGACACACAGGAACGGGACCCACAGCCCAGGACACACACACCAGGAACGGGCCCACAGCCCAGGGGGACACACCAGGGAACGGGACCACAGCCCAGGGACACACCAGGAATGGGACCACAGCCCAGGGGACACACCAGGAACGGCCCACAGCCCAGCCCAGGACACACACCAGGAACGGGACCACAGCCCAGGGGACACACCAGGAACGGGCCCACAGCCCAGGGCACACACACACACACACACTCTCTCTCTCTCTCTCTCTCTCTCTTTCTGTCAACACCACACACACACACGAACACACACACACGCACACACACACTCACGCACACACTCTCACATGCTCGTGCACACTCACACACACCCAACACACACACACACACACACACCACACACTTGCAAATGACTAATTAGGACCTGGTTTGAACA
>JADBJO010007429.1:90000-93489 GCA_016801955.1 Conus betulinus | reverse complement strand
CATACCAGGAACGAGCCCACAGCACAGAAGACACACCAGGAACGGGTCACACAGCCCAGAGGACACACCAAGAATGGGTCCACAGCCCAGTGGGGGACACACCAGGAACGCGGCCCACAGCCCAGGGGACACACCAGGAACAGGCCCACAGCCCAGGGGACACACCAGGAACAGGCCCACAGCCCAGGGGACACACCAGGAACAGGCCCACAGCCCAGGGGACACACCAGGAACAGGCCCACAGCCCAGGGGACACACCAGGAACAGGCCCACAGCCCAGGGGACACACCAGGAACAGGCCCACAGCCCAGGGGACACACCAGGAACAGGCCCACAGCCCAGGGGACACACCAGGAACGGGCCCACAGCCCAGGGACACACCAGAACAGTGACCAGGGAGGGACACACCCCGGAACGGGAAACGGAACCTAGGGAACACACCAGGAACGGGACCAAATCCCAGGGGACACACTGGGAACGGACAACAGCCCAGGGGACACACACCAGGAACGGGCCCACAGCCCAGGGACACACCTGGCAACGTGGGCTCCAGGCATTCCCAGTGACCATGGCAGTTCCCGAGTTCACACAGGCCTTTACTCCTTACACAAATGACGGGCCAGAGAGTATGAAAAAAGCGGTGAAATCTTCCAGAGTTCGACGCCTGTCACAGGATTAAGCCAAGGTCACGATCTTAGTACTCTATAGCCCATTCTTCTGGACTTATCTTGGCCCTATCCCCCAAGGATCTGAACTAGGATAAGAATCCAGAATGCGGACCTTAAAAGGATCACTTTCACCGGCGTCGTCTCGACGACACAACCAAAATCGAGAGAAGTTATGATTGAGGAACTTTCAGGCAAGAGCAGTGGATTTACTGCTCTAGTCAAGTGATTGCATTCTCCTGACACATGAGCAGTCTGGTCCGCAGCTGGAAGCTGACCAGTTTACTGATACCTTCAATTCTCTTGCTTCATGGTCTGTTCTGAAAAGATGAAGATCCTTTGCAAACAGATCCCAGAACGCACGGTAACTCCTCTAACTGCATCTCTCAATGAAACACAGCTGAAGATGACCAGCAACTCTGATTACTCAGGAAGTATCACCTTGACTGATGAATCACTGGTATAGGAGGCCGTCCAGAATGAATAACATTGGTGATACCAGAGATATGGATAAATACATGTACAGGTACATGCATCTATGTATTTCTCTGGTCAGGCCGTTAAGAGCCCCCAGCTCATAAACTGATCCAGCACATCATCCCGTGACTGACAGAACTAAACACATGCAGGTATGTCGTTGAATGATCTGCATGGATAAAACACACAGTGTGGCACCAAGCGCCGCACACAGTTTCGTACCGTTCCATGGGCATTTCCAGGAACCCTTGTGAGTGCACATCAACGGCGAGGTCTGATGGAACTAGCTTCAGATTCACTTAACACGTGAATATGGCATTAGTTCAACAGGCTCTGTACGAGTCATATGTTGATTCGATTACCCGGACAGGTTCGCACAACAAGGGATACTCAGTATACCAGGTGGTCACTAAGGAAACACCTCAGAACTAATACACTTTCCTGGGGCATGTCCTCTGGTACCACTTTTCTCAACCTTTGTTCCAGACACCTGACAGTGGGAATCAGAGCAGCCATGCGTCCTACAGGAAGGGCGGTGACTTTGTGCTCCAAGCACCACAGCTCTGTGGTGTCCCACACCCAAGCACCTGCCCCATGAAGCTGATGTGACCACACATCATACTCATGGAAAAATGCGGATCCACCCGGACCTCGTGATATGGATACAGCGCACTAGAAACACACCTCTTGCTGTGTTTCCAGTCACGCAAACATGTTCCTTACCCATGCAAAGTTCAACAACATAGCGACCTGCACATCTTCAGCTTTGTCAGCAACAAAATGATGCACATGAATAATATATGAACCTTTAAGCAATTAAAGCCAAACCACCATCATCGCTCTAGACAAGACCTCCCGTCCCTACGACCCACCATCCAAGATGACAACCACCTGAGCATCGAAGCGTTTGAACATCCCTGCTGTATACCACAGACAGATACAATCAAAGAAGGCACCGAACGCCTTGGTTTCTGCTTCCAGAAGGTCCCCACCATTCCACGACGGACTGTGAATCACAGGAATCTAGAGGTCTCAGCAAAACACGCCAACGACTAACTGAAAACCAAACTCCTCACATACTCGAAGAACAAAGTCACTGCCTGATAACACCCCAGGACAGATCTCCCACAGACCTCAGCACCACAGCAAGTGACAGCCCAGGAGACACGCCGAGAACGGGCACACAGCCCAGGGGATACACCAGGAACAACCCTGGAATACACCAGAACGAGTCTGCAGCTCAGAGGATACACCGGGAACGGGACCACACCCCAACAGACACACCAGGAACGGGCCCACAGCCCAGGGGATACACCGCAAATGGGAGCACAGCCCATGGGACACAACAAGAACGGGTCCACAGCCAAGGAAACAAAACAGGAACAGTTCACAGCCCAGAGGATACACCAGGAACGGGCCCAAAGCCAAGGGGACACCAAAAACGGGACCACATCCCAGGGGACACACTGGGAACGGACAATAGCCCAGGGGACACACCAGGAACGGATCGGGAGCCCAGGGACCCCACCGGGAACGGGACCACAGCCCAGGTGACACACCAGTAATGAGACGACAGCCCAGAGGAGACACCAGGAACAGGTCTAAAGGGCAGGGAATACATGAAAACACCCGGAATGGGTCCACATCCCTGGAGACACACCAGGAACGGGCCCACAACCCAGAGGACACACGGGCAACGGGTCTACAGCCCAGGGGAGACACCAGGAGCGGGCCCAGACCAGGTGACACACCGGGAACGGGCCCACGGCCCATGGGACACACCAGCAACAGAGCCTAAAGAGAAGGGTACACACCAGGAACGGGACCAAAGCCTAGGGGACACAACAGAAACGTGAATACAGCTCAAGGACAAACCAGGAACGGGACCTCGGCCCAGGGGACCCACCAGGAACGGGCCCACAGCCCAGGGGACACACCAGGAACGTGACCACAGCCCAGGGGACACACCGGAAACGGGTCCACAGCCCACGGCACACACAAGGAACGGGACTGCAGCCCTGGGGACATCCCTGGAACGGGCCTGCAGCCCTGGGGACACACCAGGAATGGACCCACAGCCCAGGGGACACACCCCGTGAACAGGCCCACAGCCCAGGGGACACACCAGGAACAGGACTACAGCCTACGGGACACACCGGGACGGCCTCCAAAGCCCTGGGGACAGACCAGAAATTAGCCCATACCCCAGGGGAAACACCAGGAACGGGCCCACAGCCCACGGGACAAACCAGGAACGGGTCCACAGCCCAGAGGACACACCCGGTCCAGGGGAAACGGGTCCACAGCCCAAAAGACACATCAGGACGGGTCCACAGCCCAGGGGACA
>JADBJO010007429.1:82500-85000 GCA_016801955.1 Conus betulinus | reverse complement strand
GGTCTCAGTTGGGAAGAGGGTTTTGCAGTCTTCAGACTTGGAACCGTCAGTGAAAATTTTCTGTTAGGATGGGTGTTTTGAACACAGCTCAGCATACAACGCCTTGTATGCCAGAGAGCTGGTGGACTCTTTGCGAAAAGCTGCAAGATCGAAACGAATCTCTGTGTGAAAAAGGTCCATGGAGGCTCATCTGGAAACTTGGAAAAATCAGACACAACTCCTAGGTCTAGACCTGCATTCCGCGCGTGAGGTTGCATACGAAGGCCAAACGGCGGATACAGTTAGGGTTGTTTTCGAATTTGCTTTGGAGCTGAGGGTCAAAGACACAGTCATGGGCAGGGTTTTCCGGTTCAGAGAACAGTCTGATATAGTAGTTCAAAGATAGTTTCAGCCTGCGGTTGGACAGTGAGGGTTCACCTGCCTCTGCGTACAGGCTGTACACAGGGGTGGTGCGGAATGCTTAGAGACAGAGACGAAGCCCTTGATGGTGGATAGGGTTTCAAGAGTTTGAGGTAAGACGGTCTTGCAGAACCGTACACAGCACAACCATAGTCCAGTTTGGAACGAACCAAGCGGTTGGGGTGGGACTGAAAATGGAAGAATTATCTTTTGAAACCCTCACCTAGCTTTCCACTCCCTCTGTCCATCAGCATGAGAATTGGGACTAGGGCATCAGCGCCATCGGTTTTAGCTGTTTGTCAAACTGAAATAAAAGGAGAATTGGACTAGGACATGTTCAGAACGCCATCGGTTTTAGCTTGTTTGTCAAACTGAATAAAAGGAGAATTGACTAGGACATGTTCAGAACGCCATCGGTTTTAGCTTGTTTGTCAAACTGAAATAAAAGCAATGATTACTATCTATAACTGGTACTGTCATAATCAGGGGTTGAAGTGCATCTCAGTGAGCGCGAACAAATGAAACCTGCAAACCTGGGCTTTCCAGAATATAGGTCCAAATGAGCATATTGAGTAAACCAACTTGGCTACCACAAAACTAACCGTCATTTGAAGATGTTTAGTGAGGCACTAGATTCCGAATTCCAATATTGATATAATTCAGTTAACATAACACAACAACAATGGCGTCTGAGTCGGGGGCGGGTGAGGACAGGGGGTACTAGGCCCTTCCCACAGGAGAGGGAGTGGGAGGGAAGGTGGGATGAGGAGTTGGAGTTCGGGGGTGGGGGTGGGGGGGAGGGGAGGGTGTCAGTGGGATGACTGGGACGCGTGAAGATTCAAATCGTGAAATGTAAGGAATGAACATACGTTTTGCGTTGTAACCATAAATACAAATAGCATTTTACCTGTAAGAGGAGTTAATACATATTCAAGAAAAGCTCAACTGATGAAGCAAATCGGTTCTTTACGTTATTAGATGACCGAAAGAAACAAACAGTGAAAAATTACTATTCATAATAAATTCAAACGAACCACTAATAATTCAACAATTGCAACAGAGGCAGAGTGGAGTAGGGGTGAAAGGATGGTGGTGGGGGGAAGAGGTGGAAAGTACTCTTCAAATCTGCTACCCTAGGTAGAGAGACAGAAAATTCAAGGAGCAAAAACTTTCCTTTTGGTGAACAACTTCAACCTAGTTGACAAACGGGCTGATGTGGTCCTGATTAATAATAATAATAATAATGATATAATAATGAATACTTATATAGCGCCTATTCTCGGCTAGAGACCAAGCTCTAAGCGCTTTACAATCAACACTCGTTTACACAAAGGGCTGCCTACCTGGGTAGTGCCGACTGAAGAACTGCCAGCTGGCGCTTCATTCAGTCGTTTTCCCGTGTCATCCAGTCAGTATCGTTCAATATCGATCACTCATTTTCCCTTACTTCCTTCATTCTTTCCATTTCTCACTCAGGGTGCATGCTATGTGTAACGTGTCATCCATACCAACGGCCAAACTGGCCTACTCTTCCGATGTTGGTGATGGGATTTTACGTGCGTGCAAGATGTTATGCGTGCCTTCACACACGGAACCTCGGTTTATAGTCTCATTCGAAGGACTGTAGGGAAATGGAGTCAGAACCAATGTTAACTCCGAGGGAAAAATCCCCCTGTACCGAAACGCCCCAGCGGAGGTTTCGAACCTGCAACCCCAGGATCACCAAGATTACGAGTCAGGCGCTCTACCAACTGAGCTATTCCGGCTCAGTTCATTTCCAAGCTGACAATGGATCAACATGAACAGTCCGTCCCCCTCCCCCCCCCCCCCCCCCCCGTCCCCCCCTGCCCTCTTTCCCTTTAAGAAAAATCCCCATACGTACACAGAGGCGCGACTAACGTGGGTTTCTAGATATTTCCCTCCCACCGGACCCTAACCCCCTCCCTAACACATCCAGTTTACCCTCCGCTCCTCCGCCCCACCCCCACCCCTCTCGTCCCTCTGCTCTTAAAAAAGTACCTTAATTTAACTTAGAGCCCATTGTGGGGGTGTGTATGTGTGTGTGTGTGGGGGGGGGGGGGGGGGGGAGGTGGCAGCAGCC
>JADBJO010007429.1:72500-77500 GCA_016801955.1 Conus betulinus | reverse complement strand
CTCTTTGCTGGTTGCCATGACGGGTTTTTCTTCTGTGGATTTAATTTTTGAAGTATGGAGCTCCACTCATAAGTGTAAACTTATAAGTTTCTGATCTTAATGAACAACGTTTCAAGCTAATTTTCAACATAAAATAATCGTTAGTCGTGTGGTCACCAGCAGCATGTTACCTATTGGCCTGGGCAGCTCTCCGTGTAAGAAGCTATTTGACAGCTGAGCTGCAGATCGTCCGAGATAAAGGTTCTCTTCACTGTCCCTACACCACACACACACACACACACACACACACACACACACACACGCACGCGCGCGCGCGCGCGCACGCACGCACGCACGCACACACACACACGCACACACACACACACACACACACACACACACACACACACACGCGCGCGCGCGCGCGCGCGCGCGTGCGCGCGCCCTTTGACGCTTAAACCCCTTACATTCTAAGTAGGGTAGTCCATATTCACATCGTGACATCTGGATATCCTGCCGCCGTCACTCTTTTGTGCTTGCAAGATTCGATCCTGCACCTCCTGTATGCTTAAGCGCTCAAAGGCAACTTGCGAAAGATGTCCATTGAACTACAAGGTACCGGTTATAACTTGGTGAATTTTCGCTGATGAAAGCTCATGTTCTGGAACTCTTTTCATCGTTTCTGTCATCGCGCTTTAGGGCTATGGTCTCTCTCTTTCAAGAACTCGACGGCCATGTCATGAGATCATAGGCAGTGATGCTAACAAGCCATTTTTTTCCTTACGTCTATGGCGAAAAGACTGGCATGGAAGCTAGCTTCTTCCGGCAATTGGAGACTCCCGCTCATATCTCATCGTACAGTGTATTCGTCAGAATCATTTGCTTTAATAAAGCTGGCGAGTAATTCATCTACCTTCTTTATGTTTTTCTTTTAATTCTGGAATGCCTGCTGTACTCTTCTAGTCAACCAATCAATACGCTATCTATACAGCAAACCACAATGTAATGCAGTAGATATCACGACTCTTCCGCACTGTCATTTGCCGACTCCTGCCATATACAACATCATTACTGAGCTTCTGGTGTCATGTTTTATCCTCTAGCTGTACTACGTACATGTGCGATCTCTTTGAGCACTTTGTTGTGCCTTCATGTGTGCCTTCTTAGGTAGGTACTTTGCATAGCAGAAGACATGTTCCACAGTTTGTTTGTTTTGGCAGTTTAGACAAACAGGTTCGCCTGATGTCTCCCATGTCATAGATCTGAGTTTCAGGACAGGATGTTTAATACTCATCTGAAGAGGAAGATGATCTTAAAAGCGGGATGAAACTGATCCCGAAAGGGGAGGATGAAGCTGATGATCCCGAAAGGGGATGAAGCTGATCCTGAAAAGCTAATGAAACTGATCCTGAAAGGGCATGAAACTGATCCTGAAAGAAAATGAAGCTGATCCTGAAAAGGGATGAAGCAGATCCTGAGAGGATGATCCTGAAAGTAGCGTTTTGTCACACCTTCCATCCAAGACTTCAGTGCATTTATCTTCCTTCAGAGGTCATCACATGGCTCCACTGAGTATTGGTGTAGCGGACAAATTGGCCATGCCTCAGTTCCTGCCCCAGCAGATGTTTAACTGATGGTAGTACTTGCAGCGGTCGGAGTCTTGAGTGCCTTTCTAATGGTGTTCGTCTTGATGCTGCTCAAACAAGTAATGCCTTGCTTTCCATAGAAGCTGAACATCTTCTTGGGACGTTACGCTTTTATTCAGCGACTACTAACAGGCCTCCGTCGGTCGTAGCTGACCATGGATACAGTGTATCCGATCTAAATAATATTTAGCAATCTGCCTGGGCTGTTTGCTCGACCCGAGCAGCGTCGCCCGTGGCTGTAGAGACCGATGGTTTATTGGCTGCCATCCCCTTCCTGCGGCTCGCTTTTCTGCTGCTGCAGCAGCTGTCAGTTTGTCCTCGCCTATCTGCAGCTCTTTCTTGAGATTCCTTCTCATGCTGTTGCCGTCTGCTGCGAGGTCCTCTCCAGAACTCAGTGTTGATCTCAAGCGCCTTCACGTTTTCTTCCGCAAACGTCTTTGTATCTCAGCTGTGGGTGACCTATGCTTCTCTGTCCTGCGGCAAGCTCTCCATAGAGGACGTCATTTGGGATGCAACCATCCTCCATGCGGCGAAGGTAGCCCAGCTGTCTCAGCAGGGCATGCATGGTAGGGAGGCCAGCGCCAGACAGGACTTCGGCGTTGGTCACCCTGTCTTGCCAGCAGATGCCCAGTATACGCCGGATGTTTCTGAGGTGGAAGGAATTGAGCCTGTTTTCCTGGCGAGCATGCCTGGTTCATGTCTCACTGCCATACAGCAAGGTGCTGAGAACGCAGGCGTTATATATGGCCATCTTTGTCTTTGAGGTCAGCTTGAGATTTGCCCGCACTCTTTGTGTGAGGCGACCAAGTGTTGTGGCTGCCTTCCCGATCGTCTTGTCGATCTCAGTTTTAAGGGAGAGATTATTGGTGATGGTGGACCCAAGCTAAGTGAACTGATGGATGGCATCAAGCTCATAGTCATCATCATGGTGATGGCTGGTGATGGCGTATCTTAACTCAGGACATTGTCTTCTTTAGGCTGACAGTCTGACCAAAGTCTTTGCAGGCCTGGGAGAAGGATCCACCAGCGACCGAAGTTCCCGCTGGATGTGGGTCGTAACAGCGGCGTCATCAGCAAACAGCATATCTCTGATGAGGGCTTCGCGGTCCTTTGTCTTTGCCCTGAGGCTGACGAGAATGAAAAGCCTGCCATCTGATCTGGGCGGCAGGTAGATCCCCTCTTGCAATGTGCCGAATGCATGCCTCAGGAGGAGAGCAAAGAAGATCCCAAAGAGGATGGGGGCTTGGAAGTAGCCTTTTTTTTACACCGCTGCGTATGTCGAAGGGCTTGGAGAGGTTGCCAATAAACTGCACAATCACTTTCATGTTAGAGTGGAAGGACTCAATCAATCTGAGCAGTTTGGGGGGGGGGGGGGGGGGGGGGGGGGGGGGGGGGGGGGGGGGGGGGGGGGGGGGGGGATTTTTGGGGAGAGCCTTGAAAAAAATCATCTCTGCTGACTAGGTCGAAGGCCTTGGTGAGGTTGATGAATGCGGCATACAAGGGCATCCGCTGCTCTCAGCTCTTCTCCTGGAGTTGGTGAAGAGAGAAAACCATGTCTACCGTGGACCTCTGTGCTCCAAACACACACTGTGATTCCGGGCAGACACGTTCAGCCAGGTTCTGCAGGCGGATCAGGAGGACCCGAGCGTAGACTTTGCCAACGATGCTAAGAGGAGATGTCTCTGTAGTTATCGCAGTCGCTCCTCTCGCGCCCTTGTTTTTTGTACAAGATGACAATCTTGGTATCCCTCATGTCCTGCAGTACAGATCCCTCATTCCAGCACTGACAGAGGACTGCGTACAAAGGATGCAGAATGACAGTCTTGCAGTGTTTGATGAGGTCTGGAGGAATGCCGTCATTGCCAGGTGCCTTGCTTGATGCCAAGCTGTCAGTGGCCTTTCTGAGTTCGTCCACGGTCGGCTCTACGTCAAGCTCTTCCTTGACTGGCATGCACTTGAGGGCATCAAGGGCTGAGGAGGTCACTGTGTTTTTCTCTGGAGTAGAGGTCGGGGTAGTGCTCCACCCATCTCTCGATCTGCCGGCTGGGGTCATTGGTAACTTACCCAGTGGAAAATTTGAGGGGAGCCATCTGGCTCTGCGTTGGTCCCAGTGCCTTCTTGTTGCCGTCATACATCTCACTGATGCTGCTTCTTTCAGCGGCTGTCTGTATCTCCTTGCTGAGCTGTGTCCTGTACTCGTTGGCGCAGTGCCTGGCATTAAGCTTAACCTTGCTCTTGGCAGCCCTGGAAATAAATAAAAGATCCAGCAAAGGGCGCCAGCTCTGGAGAGCTATCCACGTCCATCTAGCTAAGGGAGTAAACCCTGACAAAAATCCAGAGGGGAGCCCCTAAGACGGTTGACTGGCAAACGTTGTCTCCCTCCGGCAGCTCCTGCGACCGCCTTGACACCAAACTGTAACAGCCCTGCTGTTCCTTTGGAACGACTACTGGTAATCAGAAAATTACTATATTGACTGAAACAGAATGTGCACCCGCCAGCTGGCGTTAGATGCTCTCTCGTTTGGGACAGTCAGTTCACAACAGAGGTTCAACTGTGTGTATCTTTTGGTTACGGCATTGATTTCTACCCTTCACCTTCTGTTTGATTTAGGATTCCTTTCTCTTCTGATGATTTTTTTTTTTCAGTGTAATGAATAGGTCTCTTGCAGAATTGCTTTTAGATAATTTGCCTTTGGTCCTTGACTGACTTAAGACTGAATGTCTGAAAGCGTGTCGCTTGTCAAGACCAGACTGCAGAGAAAGAAAGAACTGACTTCGAGTTTACTTATACTCAACGACTCACCGAATTTTAATGTAAGGTCACCGAAAACTATACACCGGGAGTAGACTAAATGCATATCAAAGTAAATAAGTACACACACACGCACACACACACCCACACACCACACACACACACACACAACACACACACACACAATCACACACACGCGCGCGCGCGCGCGCACACACACACACACACACACACACACACACACACACACACACACACACACACACACACACACACACACACACACACACACATGCAAGGGCCCACGTCCAGCCTAGCACACACACACACACACACACGCGCGCGCGCGCGCACACGCACACGCACACGCACATACACTGACTCACACACACTCTCTCTCTCTCTCTCTCTCTCTCTCTCTCTCTCTCTCTCTCTCTCTCTCTCTCTCTCTCTCTCTGTCACACACACACACACACACACACACACACACACACACACACACCACACACACACAACACATACACACACACACGCACACACACACACACACACAACGCTCACATACGCGCACGCACGCACGCACGCACGCACACGCACACACACACACGCGCGCGCACGCGCGC
>JADBJO010007429.1:62500-70000 GCA_016801955.1 Conus betulinus | reverse complement strand
TCAGCTTCCTATGTCGACCGAGGCCGAGATATGGCTAAAAATAGATTTTTCGTTTTGAAGGTCACACGTCAAGGTCATAACCTTGACCTTAAAAATTTGGAAAAGGTGTATGTAAGCCACCCCTCCTGTTTCCTTGCTTTTTTTGTGTATTTTGCAGTATTGCCTTTTTTCAGTGTACATAGGGCTGTCTTTCATCTACCTTTTGAGCTTAAAAGTTGTTCTTGAATGATAATTCAAAACTTCGGTTTATTCGACATACCCCCCCCCCCCCCCCCCCCCGCTTCCCCCCCCCCCCCCCCCTCCCCAACACCCCCATGTAGAGCTGACCCACTTCACTGACAGTCATGATAAGAGCACTGTGTAATGGTCGATTTCCGCCTAAAAAAAAAAAAAAAAAAAAAAATGTGGGGGGTTATCCTTCCTGATCGACAATGCCTTCCTTTACCCTCATATCTTAGCCCCCCCCCCTCCCCCCCTCATGCCTTCCTTTTCCCCTCATATCTTAGCCCCCCTCCCCCCCCCTGCCTTCCTTTTCCTTTACCCTCATATCTTAGCCCCCTCCCCCCCTCCCCCCTGCCTTCCTTTACCCTCATATCTTAGCCCCCCCCCCCCCCCTGCCTTCCTTTACCCTCATAGCTTAGCCCCCCCCCCTTAGCCCCCCCCCCCCCCCCCTGCCTTCCTTTACCCTCATATCTTAGCCCCCCCCCCCCCCCCCTGCCTTCCTTTACCCTCATATCTTAGCCCCCCCTCCCTCCCCCCTGCCTTCCTTTACCCTCATATCTTAGCTTAGCCCCCCCTTTACCCCCTTAGCCTGCCTGCCTTCCTTTACCCTCATATCTTAGCCCCCCCCCCCCCCCCCCCCCTGCCCCCCTCATATCTTAGCCCCCCCCCCCCCCTGCCTTCCTTTACCCTCATATCTTAGCCCCCCCCCCTCCCCCCCTGCCTTCCTTTACCCTCATATCTTAGCCCCCCCCTCCCCCCTGCCTTCCTTTACCCTCATATCTTAGCCCCCCTCCCCCCCTCCCTCCCCCCTGCCTCTTTACCCTCATATCTTAGCCCCCCCCCCCTTCCTTCCTTTACCCTCATATCTTAGCCCCCCCCCCCCCCCCCCCCCTGCCTTCCTTTACCCTCATATCTTAGCCCCCCTTAGCCCCCCCCCCCTGCCTTCCTTTACCCTCATATCTTAGCCCCCCCCCCCCCCCCTGCCTTCCTTTACCCTCATATCTTAGCCCCCCCCTCCCCCCCCCTGCCTTCCTTTACCCCTCATATCTTAGCCCCCCCCCCCCCCCCCCCCCCCCCTGCCTTCCTTTACCCTCATATCTTAGCCCCCCCCCCCCCCCCCTGCCTTCCTTTACCCTCATATCTTAGCCCCCCCCCCCCCCCCCCTTCCTTTACCCTCATCATATCTTAGCCCCCCCCCCCCCCCCCCCTGCCTTCCTTTACCCTCATATCTTAGCCCCCCCTCCCCCCTGCCTCCTTTATCATATCTTAGCCCCCCCCCCCCCCCCCCCTGCCTTTACCCTCATATCTTAGCCCCCCTCCCCCCTATTCCTTTACCCTCATATCTTAGCCCCTTTACCCCCCCTCCCCCCCCCCCTGCTTCCTTTACCCTCATATCTTAGCCCCCCCCCCCCCCCCCCCCCCTGCCTTCCTTTACCCTCATATCTTAGCCCCCCCCCCCCCCCCCCCCTGCCTTCCTTTACCCTCATATCTTAGCCCCCCCCCCCCCCCCCTGCCTTCCTTTACCCTCATATCTTAGCCCCCCCCCCCCCCCCCCCTGCCTTCCTTTACCCTCATATCTTAGCCCCCCCCCCCCCCCCCCCCCCCCTGCCTTCCTTTACCCTCATATCTTAGCCCCCCTCCCCCCCCCCCCTGCTTCCTTTACCCCTCATATCTTAGCCCCCCTCCCCCCTGCCTTCCTTTACCCTCATATCTAGCCCCCCCCCTTTACCCTCCCCTTAGCCCCCCCTCCCCCTTTCCTTTACCCTCATATAGCCCCCCCCCCCCCCCCCCTGCCTTCCTTTACCCTCATATCTTAGCCCCCCCCCCCCCCCCCCCCCTGCCTTCCTTTACCCTCATATCTTAGCCCCCCCCCCCCCCCCCCCCCCTGCCTTCCTTTACCCTCATATCTTAGCCCCCCCCCCCCCCTGCCCCCTTTACCCTCATCCTTTACCCTCATATCTTAGCCCCCCCCCCCTTAGCCCCCCCCCCCTGCCTTCCTTTACCCTCATATCTTAGCCCCCCCCCCCCCCCCCTGCCTTCCTTTACCCTCATATCTTAGCCCCCCCCCCCCCCCTGCCTTCCTTTACCCTCATATCTTAGCCCCCCCCCCCCCTGCCTTCCCTTTACCCTCATATCTTAGCCCCCCCTCCCCCCCCCCCTTCCTTTTACCCTCATATCTTAGCCCCCCCCCCCCCCCCCTGCCTTCCTTTACCCTCATATCTTAGCCCCCCCCCCCCCCCCCTGCCCCTGCCTTCCTTTACCCTCATATCTTAGCCCCCCCCCCCCCCCCCCCCTGCCTTCCTTTACCCTCATATCTTCCCCCCCTCCTTTGCCTTCCTTTACCCCTCATATCTTAGCCCCCCCCCCCCCCCCCCTGCCTTCCTTTACCCTCATATCTTAGCCCCCCCTCCCCCCCTTCCTTTACCCTGCCCCCCCCCCCCCCTGCCTTCCTTACCCCTCCTTAGCCCCCCCCCCCCCCCCCTGCCTTCCTTAGCATATCTTAGCCCCCCCCTCCCCCCTCCCCCCCCCCCTGCCTTCCTTTACCCTCATATCTTAGCCCCCCCCCCCCCCCCTGCCTTCCTTTACCCTCATATCTTAGCCCCCCCCCCCCTCCCCCTGCCTTCCTTTACCCTCATATCTTAGCCCCCCCCCCCCCCCCCTGCCTTCCTTTACCCTCATATCTTAGCCCCCCCCCCCCTCCCCCCCTGCCTGCCTTTTTACCCTTACCCTCATATCTTAGCCCCCCCCCCTCCCTTGCCCCCCCTCATATCTTAGCCTTCCCTTACCCCTCATATCTTAGCCCCCCCCCCCCCCCCCCCTGCCTTCCTTTACCCTCATATCTTAGCCCTCCCCCTCTTAGCCCCCCCCCCCCCCCCCCTGCCTTCCTTTACCCTCATATCTTAGCCCCCCCCCCCCCCCCCCCCTGCCTTCCTTTACCCTCATATCTTAGCCCCCCCCCCTCCCCCCTGCCTTCCCTTCCTTTACCCTCATATCTTAGCCCCCCCCCCCCCCCCCCCCCCCTTCCTTTACCCTCATATCTTAGCCCCCCCCCCCCCCCCTCCCCCTGCCTTCCTTTACCCTCATATCTTAGCCCCCCCCCCCCCCCCCCCCCCTGCCTTCCTTTACCCTCATATCTTAGCCCCCCCCCCCCCCCCTCCCCCCATATCTTAGCCTTCCTTTACCCTCCTTCCTTTACCCTCATATCTTAGCCCCCCCCTCCCCCTGCCTTCCTTTACCCCTCATATCTTAGCCCCCCCCCCTCCCCCCCCCTGCCTTCCTTTACCCTCATATCTTAGCCCCCCCCCCCCCCCCCCCCCTTCTTTACCCCTCATATCTTAGCCCCCCCCCCCCCCCCCTCCCCCCTGCCTTCCTTTACCCTCATATCTTAGCCCCCCCCCCCCCCCCCCTGCCTTCCTTTACCCTCATATCTTAGCCCCCCCCCCCCCCCCCTGCCTTCCTTTACCCTCATATCTTAGCCCCCCCCCCCCCCCCCCTGCCTTCCTTACCCTCATATCTTAGCCCCCCCCCCCCCCCCCCCCTTCCTTTACCCTCATATCTTAGCCCCCCCCCCTTAGCCCCCCCCCCCCTGCCTTCCTTTACCCCCCCATATCTTAGCCCCCCCCCCCTGCCTTCCTTTACCCTCCCCCCCCCCCCCTCCTTTACCTTCCTTTACCCTCATATCTTAGCCCCCCCCCCCCCCCCCCCCCTGCCTTCCTTTTACCCTCATATCTTTAGCCCCCCCCCCCCCCCCCTCCCCCCTGCCTTCCTTTACCCTCATATCTTAGCCCCCCCCCCCCCCCCCTGCCTTCCTTTACCCTCATATCTTAGCCCCCCCCCCCCTCCCCCCCCCTGCCTTCCTTTACCCTCATATCTTAGCCCCCCCCCCCCCCCCCCTGCCTTCCTTGCCTTCCTTTACCCTCATATCTTAGCCCCCCCCCCCCCCCCCTTACCCCCTCATATCTTCCTTTACCCTCCCCCCCCCCCCCCCCCCCCTGCCTTTTACCCTCATTCTTAGCCCCCCCCCCTCCCCCCCCCCCTCATATCCCCCCCCCTCCCCCCTGCCTTCCTTTACCCTCATATCTTAGCCCCCCTCCCCCTCCCCCCCTGCCTTCCTTTACCCTCATATCTTAGCCCCCCCCCCCCCCCCCCTTCCTTTTACCCTCATATCTTAGCCCCCCCCCTCCCCCCCCCCTCCTTCCTTTACCCTCATATCTTAGCCCCCCCCCCCCCCCCCCCTTCCTTTACCCTCATATCCCCCCCCCCCCCCTCCCCCTGCCTTCCTTTACCCTCATATCTTAGCCCCCCCCCCCCCCCCCCCTGCTTTCCCCCTCATATCTTAGCCCCCCCCCCCCCCCCCCCCCCCTCCCCCTGCCTTCCTTTACCCTCATATCTTAGCCCCCCCCCCCCCCTGCCTTCCTTTACCCTCATATCTTAGCCCCCCCCCCCCCCCTCCTTCCTTTACCCTCATATCTTAGCCCCCCCTGCCCCCCCCCCCCCCCCCATATCTTAGCCCCCCCCCCCCTGCCTTCCTTTACCCTCATATCTTAGCCCCCCCTCCCTCCCCCCTGCCTTCCTTTACCCTCATATCTTAGCCCCCCTCCCCCCCCCCTTCCCTTCCTTTACCCTCATATCTTAGCCCCCCCCCCCCCCCCCCTTACCCTCATATCTTAGCCCCCCCCCCCCTTCCTTCCTTTACCCTCATATCTTAGCCCCCCCCCCCTCCCCTCCCTCCCCCCCTGCCTTTCCTTTACCCTCATATCTTAGCCCCCCCCCCTCCCCCCCCCCCTGCTTCCTTTACCCTCATATCTTAGCCCCCCCCCCCCCCCCCCTGCCTTCCTTCCTTACCCTCATATCTTAGCCCCCCCCTCCCCCCTTAGCTGCCTTCCTTTACCTCCCTCTTAGCCCCCCCCCCCCCCCCCCCCCCCCCTGCCTTCCTTTTTACCCTCATATCTTAGCCCCCCCCCCCCCCCCCTGCCTTCCTTTACCCTCATATCTTAGCCCCCCCCCCCCCCTGCCTTCCTTTACCCTCATATCTTAGCCCCCCCCCCTCCCCCCCCCCTGCCTTCCTTGCCTTCCTTTACCCTCATATCTTAGCCCCCCCCCCTCCCCCTGCCTTCCTTTACCCTCATATCTTAGCCCCCCCTCCCCCCTCCCCCCTGCCTTCCTTTACCCTCATATCTTAGCCCCCCCCCCCCCCCCCCTGCCTTCCTTTACCCTCATATCTTAGCCCCCCCCCCCCCCCCCTCCCCCCTGCCTTCCTTACCTCATATCTTAGCCCCACCTTTCTCTCTGTCTCTCTCCACACCGAGTAGCTGACACGCACTGACATTCCTTCAATAACTGTCTTTGTCTTTCACACTGCTACATCACTACTGAAAGTACTTTCTCCTCACTACACACACACACACACACACACACACACGCGCGCACACGCACACACACACACACACACACACACACACACACACACACACACACACACACACACACACATCGGACAAAACGGCCGCTTACTTAGTGCCGGCCGTTTTGTCCAACCAGGCCGTTTTGTCCGACAAAAAATTGAAAGTCGGACAAAACAGCCGGGTTTTAGCCGGCCGTTTTGTCCGACCCGGCCGTTTTCAAAACGGCTGGCTGACTGATTGAAACTAATTTATTGTCAGGTTAACTCAAGGTTGTACCGACTTTTAAGAAAACATTATGAACAGAATACCAACGTTTTTCATTCAAAGACAAGAAGCATAATTAATACACAAAAATATGCGCGCACACATACTCATACACTCACACGCGCGCACAAACACACACACACACACACACGCGCGCGCGCGCGCGCGCGGGCGCGCGGGTACTCACGAACATACACACACATATGCGCGCGCGTGCACGCACGCACACACACAAACGTACCCACCTACATAAATACACACATAGCAATACGAACACACCCATACCGTCACATACACTCAATTTTACACACTCACACACACAGACATACACACCCCCCCCACACACACACACACACACACGCACGACACACACACCACACACACACACACACACACACACACACACACACACGCGCGCGCGCGCACACACACACTCATACTGGAGCACTCGTACAAACATGCATTCACTCTAAACACACGCATACACGCACACATACGCGCGCGCACGCACATACACACCATACGCTCTCACGTACATTCACAAACACACACATACACGCACACATACACACACACACACACACACACACACACACACACACACACACACACACACACACACACACACACACACACACACAGGAAAAAATTAATGAAAAAAAAAGAATTTTGCCCATTATATACAAATCTTGTACCCCTTTGCACCTTTCCACCAACTCGCTGTCCCTCACCAGCCGCCGTGGCGAAGTGGTTAGCGTCGCGGGACTCCCGGCTGGGAGGTCGTGGTTCGATTCCCATCAGAGTCATGTGGGTTTTTTCTGCCCCGACTGGCTCCTACCCAGAGTTGAGTTTGCTGCGGACTCAGTTGGGAGGACTGGACCACACAGTCGAGTTTCATCCACTTAATGGATGCGTTTCTGAGAGTGTTGCTCAAATTTTCTGACCAGCACTGCAGGTGCCTGTATCTCTCGGGCCTGGTTGACGCCGGGATATATTATGAAAGGAAACGTAGAGTACAGCCCTGTCATGTAGTCTCTCAGACCGAAATGGAAATCCGTAGCATCATCTTAATCATCCTCATTCTCATCGATCAGCGGAAAAAAAAAAAAAAGTCTCAGGTTCTGTGACCCTTCATGCCCTGCTCTCATGGTGACCTCAATTTCGATGTTCTCTCCCACGTCTGTGGCCTGGTTTTTGTTCCGTCGGGGTGGCCGGTATTGGCGAGTCCACGGGGGCTGTCGTTGGACGGACGTGGTGGCGCCCTTGGGGGGGGGGGGGGGGGGGGGGGGGGGGAGCTCACTCACGCCGGCTCCGCGACTGAGCAATTATTGTCTTCAGTAGGGGGCTTAGTGGGTGGTGTCCTGGGTATGTATGAACAGGCGCCACTGAACACCAACGAAGTGACTCGGCAGCAGCGCAGTGTCTCCTCCGGTGGTTGCCTCTTGACGACTTGACATTGACTGCTACCTGTGGATTGCCGGTGCCGGGGCTGCGGCGGGATCAGCCGGGCTGTGGACGGGGGGCGTCAGAATGAGCGGCGTGGGTGCACTGCCTCTGAGTGGCGCAGAAGTTGGGACACAGAAAAAAAAAAAAAAAAAAAAAAAAAAAA
>JADBJO010007429.1:45000-55000 GCA_016801955.1 Conus betulinus | reverse complement strand
TGTAATCAGATGCTGCCCTGTTCCAGCGGGATAACAGCCACCCACCCTCCGCCTGCCAGCAAAACGATACAACATTACGACTGTGTAAATCATGTTCTAGTATCAAATATGTTGATGATCGAATTGAAGAATTCTATTCCCAGCTCCAAACAGTCATCAGTACATTGACTGAAATGACGCCCTCATCACTCAGGGTGAATGACACCCTCATCACTCACGGTGAATGACACCCTCATCACTCAGGGTGAATGACACCCTCATCACTCAGGCTGAATGGAATGACACCCTCATCACTCAGGGTGAACGGAACGACACCCTCATCACTCAGGGTGAATGACACCCTCATCACTCAGGGTGAATGACACCCTCATCACTCACGGTGAATGACACCCTCATCACTCACGGTGAATGGAACGACACCCTCATCACTCAGGGTGAATGGAACGGAACGACACCCTCATCACTCAGGGTGAATGGAATGCAGAAGGTTCGTGCAAATGCCGGAGAAGACCGTCAGAATGTCTGTGGTCCCTGTTGTAATGCTACCACCAAGAACACAGGACCACGTCTATCACAATTTGTCAGTGATAATGACTTGGTTCCTGCCAATCACCTAGTAGCATGAAGCATCCTGAGGATGGACATGGCACTCCCCAAACGGTCAGCACCATAGCATATTCTATCTTGAAGGAAATAATCAGTATCAGATTATCACGGCGCAACCTCTCGAGGAGACACGGCACTGTGGCTTTGTCACTGCGGGTGGTGTTCGGTGGTGTCTCTTCTGAATCAGTGAACAGAAACCATCACCAGTAAACCCGCTACTGGCGACAATATTTGCTTATTCACACTGCATGTATTCACGTCTATTTCCTTAGATGCAGATTTGATTATTTGTTCAGCATCCAATAACCGACTTTCGAATCAGACCATCCGTCCCCTGAGCTACACAGCCATGTCGACACCTAGTGTCCACAGAACTGTTCTAACAAGTCTTAAACTCATATTCTTGAAGAAGAAAAATACGTCGAGTTGACATGTTTACTGCATCAGAGTTTTCTTTACAAATTTCCGAAACGACACATTTTCCATGACGGTATGCAGAAATATATATATGGTGTGTGTGTGTGTGTGTGTGTGTGTGTGTGTGTGTGTGTGTGTGTGTGTGTGTGTGTGTGTGTGTGTGAATTGGTCTAATCTTTTTAATCTGGAATCAGTAAAGTCTTGAAGCGGATGTACTTTCAAAAACACAAATAAACAAAAAATAATCTGATACGGAAAACAGGATTAGAAACACAACATACATACGACCCTGAGAGCAATGCATTTGGAACATAGTTTTTTGTTTGTTTGTTTGTTTTTTTGTTTTTTTTGATATGTTTAATCAGTCTTAGAGAGAGAGAGAGAGAGAGAGAGAGAGAGAGAGAGAGAGAGAGAGAGAGAGAGAGAGAGAGAGAGAGAGAGAGAGAGAGAGAGAAGCAGACAGACAGACAGAGACAGACAAACAGCCAGAGAGAGAGAGAGAGAGAAACAGACAGACAGACAGACAGACAGACAGACAGAGACAGAGACAATGTGTTTGTGTGTGTGAGATTGAACGACAGACAGATAGACAGACAGAGACAGGGAGAGAGAGACGCAGAAACACTGGATCCAAAACACTACATCCTCAGCAAAGGGATATCACCATTAAAATAAATGAATAGATAAACCAAAGGACGGTCCACGGTCGCTGTGAGCACCTCAGCACCATTCTCATTTTGATTATTTTCACAAAGCCACCACGTCCACTTATGAATCGTGTCGGGTTCCATCGCTAAATGTCTCTGGACTTAAACTCTCGGTCATCGATTCAGGATCCGCAGTAGCGGTCGTGGCATACAGCGTCGACTCCGCAACGGATGAGGAGGACATCGATGAAGGGGATGCACCTCCCGTCGTCTCTGTCGTTTCAGCTAAAAGGGTGGAGCTCTTTCCTGACACAGAGCTTCTTTCTAGTAAGGCGCCGACATTTTCTGAGAGCGGGGAAAGTTTCCGTAAACGCTTGGCCCTGCAGTAAAAGAACACATGAATAAATACATGAATACATAAATAAAGTAAAATGAATAGGTAAACAAATAAATACAGAAAAAGATAAGTATATGAACAAATGTTGATAAAAATGAATTGATAGATATTTAGATTCGTCGAAAAAGACAATCAATCTGTATGCAAACAAGTCTTTTCTGGCTTGTTGACTGATTTAGTCATCAGTTGTTATTTCATTTAGATCAGCAACAAGCCGCCAACTATATACGCCCACAGTTTCTTGCTTAAGTTTAATTGTCTTTTAAAAATTTTTAAAAAAAAAAAAAAAAAACAATCCTACCGAGGCAATGATTGCTTACAAGCAATGACATATAGCATACATCATTGGAATATGCGCAAACATCCTCAGGTGCGAAGATGGAAGGTTAAAGCAGGGGTACGAGAGGGGAAGAAGGATCTGGCGTCTGTGAATCGTTGTAGTTATGTTTAATGTAAGTCACTGGAGTCATTTGATCAGATTCTTTTCGCGCCGTGTGCCATGCCTCTGTTTGCCACGTGCCACCCCCACACCACAGGGCAAGACGTACACCCTATTCCTTCTGAATCAGACACTAATTTGAATATCAGAATAGAATCTACTAACAACAACAACAACAACAACAGCAACAACAACAATGGTAATCCAACTAGATCAGAAGTCTGTGAGAGAAACAAAAATGCTAAGCATGATACCTAAGTGATGGGTGTGCAACTTTAATCATACAAAGAAAGACTGCCTCACCCAATATACGCAGGGAGTTGAAGACATCCTGAATTGATTAAAACACAGTGCAAACAAGTAAGTGTTTCGCACCAAAACACTGCAGTGTTTTTTTATTCTTTTTTTTTTCATTCATTTATTAATTTAGTCATCCCTTTGTTCATTGAATTAAGTTCGTTTATTTCACTTTTACGACAACATTTTCCACTGGCACGCTGCATCAAGGGGGAAAAAGTGACAATTTTTTACAATAGTGATAAAAAGAAATGCACGGATCACAACTATCATTTTACTCTATTGCCGGCAATATTATGACAGACTGTGCAAAGGTCGCGGTGCAGGGATCTTAAAGCCCCAAAAAGACTGAAAAATAACAAACAAAAAGTAAGAGATAGACACAGACGATAAGACAGATACCGATAGAAAAAAAAGACTGAGATCAAAAGGTGTGTGTGTGTGTGTGTGTGTGTGTGTGTGAGAGAGAGAGAGAGAGAGAGAGAGGGGGGGGGGGGGGGGGGGGGGGGGGAGACAGAGAGAGAGAGAACCAATGTGCAGCAGAGGAAATTTACCCTGAGCCTGCAACATCTGCTCGTGCTGAAATCAAACAATTTGACAACAAAATTAATGCATTTACATGAAAAAAAAAAAAAAAACCAATCAATCAGTCAATCAATGGATTAATGATTGACGGAATCAACCATCCAATCCATCCCTCAGTCTAAGGAGGCATAGATTCAATTATGTTCTTGTCTTAACTGCATGCAGGGATTTATTTCTGTTTTTGTCAAAATGTCTGCATTAAAAATTGACCAAGGGTTGAACAGAAAACAATTTGTCGTTAACTTTATTTAAGAATGGAAGACTTGAACTAGAACTATGCATGTTTGTTTTAGTTTTAGGGTCAGTACAAGGCGTTTTCTAGAAACAGGGTGACTGCAGACTTGAATGGAAAAAAATATAGAAGGCGCACAGCTTTTGATTACTGTTGTGACGTGAGGCAGGACCGTGTCCAGACAGCGGCCGATAAAGATGCAGAAGTGTATCACGCTCACAGGATTTGATGCCATAGGCCCCAGTGATCTAAGAACTGTTTCAGACGAAAGATGCTAGATGTGTTCAAGACTGGTGGATCAGTACATGACGTATGGTTGAAAGAGTCCATGGTCTCAGCTTATAAGTCCTGCCAACACCACCACCACCACCACCAACACCAACATCGTTTTGAAGTAGGAAATTCAATTTTTTATTTATTTATTTTTATTTTTTTTTTGTGAAGAAGCAATGGGAATGGCTGCATGAACAAAAGCTAAATATCATCAACTTTATCTGTCGTTTAAAGAAATTGCTTATGTCCAGTTAATCCATAGAGGCTGACAAAGAATTAAATAAATGAAAAGTACAACATCAAAGATGTAAGTTTTAAAAGATGAACGTTCTTCGCTGTAAAGTTCACAGGATTGTTGCTATGGTCACAGTAGTCATGGATGCCTGGGCCATGTTGACGTGTATATTTTACTTTACCTCCCTTACCTCATGCACCAAGACACATCACCATCTTTGGCTGTTGAAGGACTTCTGATCCGGTGGCGGCAATCGACATTTTCTTTTGAGCCTGCTTCGTCCGTGCTTCATTCTGGCGCAGAGCGTAGGGGGATGGGGGTGTGTGGGGGCGTGGTGCAGGGAGGGGCAGAAGTTTCTGGCTAAAGAATTTTTTTTTGAAGTATGGGTAATTTGGACTAACAACTTTCTAACCATCATGAGCTGGCTGGGAGAAAGCCCCGTTGTTTTGTTGTTGTACAAGTGTTGTGAGGTTTTCGAGGAAACCAAAATACTGTTTGCTTTTCTTCTTTTAAAAGGTTATTCACCATCTGAACTGCCTTTTCTGCTTTATTTCTTGAAGGGACAGCACCTGAGCTGTGTCCAGTTGTTGGGCACTGCAGTGTCAGAGATTCTATGGCGGGTGAAGATCTTTTTGCTGATGATTCGGAACTTCATTATTCTTGAGAAGTCGGAGTTCCACCCATCTTGAAAAATAATCCACAACAAGACCATATTTCTTCCCCATGAGGGCTGCCACCTACGACCAGGGGTGCTCTGAAGAGCCATCTTGCAGTTCCAAGCCTGCTCACGTCTGTTCTTGGCGTATGTGTGGCAGTTGAAGATTTTTTTTTTTTTTTTTTTTTTTTTTTTTTTGCTGTCCCAACCTCTGCGCGACTTCAGAGGCAGTGCACCCACGCCGCTCATTCCGACACCCCGTCCACACCCACAGCCCGGTCGGCCCCGCCGCAGCCCCGGCACCGGCAATCCACAGGGAGCGGTCAACGTCAAGTCGTCGAGAGGCAACCCACCGGAGGAGACACTGCACTGCTGCCGAGTCACTTCGGTGGTGTTCAGTGGCGCCTGTTCTGATCTAAGATACGCAGGACACCACCTACCAAGCCCCCCCACTGACGACAACAATTGCTTAGTCGCGGAGCCTGCGTGAGTGAGCTCTCCCTCCGAAAGGACGCCACCACGTCTGTCCGACGACAGCCCCCATGGACCCGCCGATATCGGTGACCCCGACGGAACCAAGACCACGGACGCGGAGAGGACATCGAAACTGAGATCACCATGAGAGCAGGGCATGAAGGGCCACAGAACTCGAAAGACTTTTTTTTTTAAATGCTGAACGATGAGAATGAGGATGATTAAGATGATGCTACGGATTTCATTTCGGTCTGAGACTACATGACAGGGCTGTACTCTACGCTTCCTTTCATAATATATCCCCGGCGTCAACCAGGCCGAGAGATACAAGCACCTGCAGTGTTGGTCAGGAAATTTGAGCAACACTCTCAGAAAACGCATCCATTAAGTGGATGAAAACTCGACTGTGTGGTCCCAGTCTTCCCAACTGAGCCCGTAGCAAACTCAACTCTGGGTAGGAGTCGGTCGGGGCAGAAAAACCCACATGACTTCTGATGGGATTCGAACCCACGACCTCCAGCCGGGAGTCCGCGACGCTAACCACTTCGCCACGGCGGCTGGTGGCAGTTGAAGACTTTGATGGTGATGCTGGACATGATGTTTGATTACCTTGCTGATCTCAGTGCTCCGACCATGCACTTTTGTGATTCCCAGGTGACCAACATGCATATAATTCAGAACATCATCGCATGGATAGAGAAATGACAACACTATCAAAACATGGCAAGAGGTCATTCACAATGGTGAGGTACTGCCTGTTGATCCAAAATTTGCTGCACAGAAGGTGAGTCGGCATATCTCTTTGGGCCATCCCTCAGAGCAGAAATGTCTGATTTCAAAACCTTTGAGCCTGTCTTCTGCTTCTGTCACATTTCTACGAGTCGCTAACTGGTAAGTGGGGTAGTATTGACCATGGCTTCGATGGCTTCCATTTCTTGACTGTTCTTTCTTTCACCTCATGGGAACACACACACACACACACACACACACACACACACACACACACACACACACACACACACATACCACACACACAAACGCACGCGCGCGCGCGCGCCAGCAGTGTTTTGATCCTTTTCAGGACAAGAACATGATGGGGAGAAGCGCATCATCATCAAATGGAATTTGAGGATCATGGGACGCATCTTTGAGAGACCTGCTGAACTCAAGAGGGAACGAGTGGCTTGTAATCAATTTCCACATGGAAGTCAAAACCAAGAACATGTGCCGACAATCTCTAACAAGCCCAGCACTGCCACCAGCGCTTTAAAACAAAACAAAACAAAACAAAAAAAACAATATAAGTAATATGTACGTTCGTTTGACCACTGAATCATGGGATAGTTGCTGTGAAGACTGTTGTGTCATGGATACACATGCTCACCGTTACACTTATCTTAATCTGCACCAACAGACGAGAACCAAAGTGAAAGTGGTCGCCCGGAAATGTGACATACTGTAGACAGAATATTTGATCCACCAGCTTAGGAAGGAAATTGTGCAGTCTACCATGATAGCTGGAGACCACCACGCAGCAAGACGAGACTGAAGAAGCGCCCTAGACACAGGCGATCCTACAGCAGAAGCCTGTCTTGTCAGCACACAAGGTTTCTGAGAAGGCGGACAAGACAGAAAAAAAAATGTCAGAGACTGAGCAGCTGAGGTAGATACAGTCAGATGAGAGGGCATGGCTAGTGACAACGGACTTGATATGGTTCAGACAGCCTACAGTGTGTCCATGTGTGTGGGCTGGCACAACTGACTGACTGGATCACACCATGGAGTCCCAGAGGTCGACGATTGTGAGGAGAGTAGCGTCAACACGCTGGTCAAAGTGAAGGTAAACATCTCTGGCGACAACAGATCTACGGAGTGCGTTACCATCAGACCAGAAAGGTAAGGCAACTCGTCCATCGTAAGAATTGAGTCAGTCAGGTAGTAGTTCGTGATCTGGAGTCGTGGTATTGGGAAAGTGGAAATGGGGAGGCGGGGTGGAATACAAACAGAAATGTCGGGTTGGGGAAAGTAGAACTGAGATGTGTCATTTCAAAGGAAGAGTGCTTTGAGTTAAAACAAATCTGGTCAGAACAAACGGCAGCAGGAAGTTGGTGATGATGAAAAAAGCCACCACCAGGAGTAAGTGAAAGGAAGGGGAAAGAATGTGGTGACCAGAAGGAGCAATGTCGCAGTGTTTGGCCAAATCTCCGACAGGACGAAACCAACCCTTCTGGACAGCGCAGAAATCAAAGTCATTATTATTGATTAGTAGCAAAGAGAGCTGTTTCAGTGGGCATCGTTAAAAAGTTCAGTGCAGAGAGTTCTTGGCGATGAATACAGACAGACTTTGCCAAGATGAATTACTGGAACAAAGCAGGGACACGAGGTTTAAAAAGAGGCACGTACGGTGCACAGGGACTGGAAAGGATGGGGTATGTGCATGTCCTGGAACAGTGAGGAATAGAAAATGTCTGTAATATGTCTTATCTTAATGATTTTTAAGGATAAATCACCTCTCTCTCTCTCTCTCTCTCTCTCTCTCTCTCTCTCTCTCTCTCTCTCTCTCATACGTGCACACATGTATGTATATATATATTATGAGTGGCTGAGTGCATGCTTATTTTTGCACTACCAGAAAGGAGAAAAATTGAAATTCCCATTTTGTTGATACACGCAAGATTTATTGTTTGAAAGTAATTTTAATTTTCAGTGTCACGTTTGTAACTATAGATATGTATGTCTTAACTTTTAGGGCAGCGGTCACGAATGTAATTTCTCTTTTACCGAGGGAGAATAAAGTTTTCTGAATCTGAATCTGAAGACCTGTATTGTTCTACAGCTGTTGTAGCACAATACAGGGAGTACATTCAAAGGAGTAAAAGGACAGACTGGAAGCATTGTGATTCAACAGTCGAGGCTTGATAATATAAACAGAACGAGGGGCCTAGTGGTCCATGATTTACAAAGGAATGAATGACACATTTGCAGTTCAACAGTCACTTTCTGAAATTGACACATTTTGGATGACGCAGACACATAGCCAATTCACGATTGTGACACACTGCCTCTACAAACACGATTATACACACCCTCGATACGGCTGCAGAACTATACAGGAAGATTTCACAACGCCATACGCCCTCCCCCTCCCAAACCCCCACCCTTCTCCATTGGTCCAAATCTTTGTTAATGAATTATCCACAAAATTTCAAGAGATGTTTACAAACTAGTTTACTAGACGACACTTACCGTAGTCTTATTTCCATAAACGACAGGGAAACGATGTTCGTCAGCTGCATTCATTTCAGTTTGTACTTAACGAATAGTGTTGTAATGTTTGCCATTTGTATGTTCCTCTTACTTGTGATAATTACCGTCTTGTTCTCCAACCTTCTTTCTCTCTTTTGGTTTTCGTTTTTGTCTCAGAGCTGGGTTGGAAAATATCATCTTATGCTTATCGTATGACCTTGGTGAAATAGAAATTAACACTCTCTTGACTTAATATAGCAGTATGTCCCCCCAACCTGGACACAGCCACGCACTCAGCAAGACCCACCCCAATCTCCATCGCTCACGCCTCCGAAAAGATGTAACAAAAACAGCAGATCATGTATTTCTGTTCTGTTTTGACGTCTCTATGAAGAGATGTCCCGTGCCAGCTGTAGTTATGACATCCACACACAGGAAGTTCAAAGGAAAAAAAAAAAAAAAAACAACAGGGTAAAGAGGGTTCAGACAAAACAGAGGTCACTTTGTTCCAGTCGTGTTCGAGACCCAAGCGGAACCAAATCAACACAATATTTGACCTTTTCCCCTTCAACTTTTTTCTTTCAGTTTTCAGTTATTCACACACACACACACACACACACACACACACACACACACACACACAACACACACACACTTACTGACCTCTTCTCCTGCGTCGAACAAGGAAGGCAACAAGCAGCAGTAGAGAAAGGACAAGAAGGCCCAGAAGAATGCCAACCGCCAGTTCTGTCCCACAATCACAATACTGTTTCTCTTGCAACAGCATATCATTACCGATAGTAGTCCTGCCATAGAACTACATACAGCATCCCGTTTAACTATCACAGAACTACATACAGCATCCCGTTTAACTATCACAGAACTACATACAGCATCCCGTTTAACTATCACAGAACTAAAATGCCAGTCAGTTCTCTTCTTACAGAAGAAAATTCCAAATCATGTTCTTTTAAAGGGCGACAATCCTCGCCAGTTGTCCTGTCAAGAGATTACATCACCAGCTGTCTTCTTAAAGAATCGTAATCCTGAACACTTGTTCCGTCATGGGGCTACATCCTTATCACTTACATCTTGTCATGGCTCGACACTACCAGTCCATATCCTGTCACAGAACTACAGTTCTAATCAAGTGCGCTGTAACAGATTTTTTTTTTTTTCAGGAATACTGTCACAGAACTGTCTTATAATATATCATCCTATGCAGATGCCTTGTCAAAGAACTACAATCATAATCACTTGGCCTGTCATAGAACTTCAATAACTACAATCCTAATCAGTTGTCTTGTCATAGAACCACAATCCTAATCAGTTGTCTTGTCATAGAACTACAATCCTAATCAGTTGTCATGTCATAGAACCACAATCCTAATCAGTTGTCCCTCACTACTGATGACTTGTCCTGTCAAAGAACTACATTCCGATTCGGTTGTCCTGTCGCAGGCCCTATAATCCCTGGCAGCTCTCCTGTCGTAGAAT
>JADBJO010007429.1:12500-37500 GCA_016801955.1 Conus betulinus | reverse complement strand
CTGGCTGCCAACTGTAGTGCACCTGCCTTAGCCTGAAAGTTTGTTGAGAACTTCCATTTGGAAGGCTTGTCTGACAACTTCCATCCATCAACTTCAGGCTAATTCCTGCACCTCCATTTCTGGTAGCCTCCTCTGCTGAGCCATCTGTATCTGCATGTGTCCTGAACTCTTTGTGGGATGTTTGCTCCATAGAGTAAAGGGTTGCCACTTTCCTCTCTGGTTCTGACGGTGACCCCTTTGTTAAATGCAAGAAATGGTGACCCTCTTTTCAGGAAATTGATTTCATTTCCATAATGATACTGAACCGTGGGATGGAATTGTCTTGTTCCCTTGTGTAGCAAAAGTTCAGGAATATGTCTCTCAAGTTTGCGTGCATTAGTCATTCTACAACAGTCCACTGCTCATGATTATGATCGTTCAATGGATACCCTGACACTGCAACATCCAAACAAAACGAAGAAGCCGACAGATGGGCAAAGGATGGGACCAAGCACAGGACAGGATTGCCTCAGCTGCATCCTCTGCAGCGAACACCACGTGATCGTCATAAGGCCAAGACCTGGGCACTCAAGACCGGGATATAACCTTTTTGACAAAGTCCACACTTGTGCCCCACAACATCCCCCTAGGATGGTGGAACACCTCCCCCAGTATTGTCCCGTCCAACAGAACCATCAAACGAAATCATTCCTGCACACCCCCATTGCCAAAACAAGAATACCTTACAACTGTGCGCGAGCTCAAGACTGGAGAATTCGGATGTGTCTGAACGGACTACGACGATAATGAATAAGCTGACTATGGATGAGAACATCCGTAAAATCTGATACTTTGACCGCTAGCAAGGAAAAGAATGATAGAGACGTGTTAATGCATTTTGTTCATTTGTTTTCACGGACGGGTGCGTGTATCCGTGGATGTGTGCGCGCGCGTGCGCGTGTGCGTGTGTGTGTGTGTGTGTGTGTGTGTGTGTGTGTGTGTGTGTGTGTGTGTTGTAAGAAACCTACCACAGGTGGCACCATAATCTGTAGACATGTCTGGGTTACAGTGACACTCAAAGTCTATACATGAGGCACCGGCAGGGCAGTTCTCTTTGGTATCATTAGTGGAGCATGGATCACCAACGCCACGATCTGCACACACACACACACACACACACACACACACACACACACACACACACGCACGCACGCACGCACGCACGCACACACACACACACATGTGCACTAATGCCATTACAGAAGCGTGAAATTGCACGTGCCCTATATGGTGGTGGTTTTTTTTTTTTGTTTGTTTGTTTTTTGTTTTTTTTTTGGGGAGGTGGGGGGGGGGGGAGGTGAGCGAAGTGGAAATGGGGGAAGAAGGGCCTCGTTCCCAGCGTTCCCTGAGCAGCATCACTCTCATGCTGCTGATTCTCGCCCCCACATTCACAGCTACACCCAGCTTCTACTTTTCATAATTCCCAAACACGACAGTATATGGGGAGCAATCATGATCACGTTGTAATGAAGCAGCTAACTAAAAGAGACCATGCGCTGTTTTTTGCCTGGATGGGCGACGCCGCACACAGCTCGACGTCATTTGTAAAGGATGATGAGAACGACGCCACTGAATTCTGTTTTTTTTTTGCCTAAGGATACTTGGCCGGACGGTATACTCCAGGCTCATTTCACGATACACAACGGCGTCAACTGTGAACAACCACCCGGCGGATCTAAAAATTAGAGCAACATCCTACACGGTGCATCATGTCATAAGGTAAAATTCCACTGTGTGGCTTGAGCTTTTCTGTTTGAGTCCACATCATATTCAGCCCTAGGAAGGAACCGACTGGGTTGGGGAAAAATGCCGGCGACAGAATTCAAACTGACGCTCAAAATGCCCAAAGCTCATAACGATAACTGCTGAACCATGTCGAGTGGTGATGGCCCCTCATACGTTTAGAGCTTAAAGATAAATGGCATATTGTTGATAACTTGCTGTTTGTGCGAGAAAGAGAGAGAGAGAAGCAGAGTGGTTGAATGATTGATCTGTAATTTCCAAAGACGAAGATTTTAAGCTGAGACTCCAGTCTTCCATTCTGTTCTTGTCTTGCATGAATGATTACAGTGTATGTCCTTCACACTGGCCACTTCTTTCTTTTAAATAATGCCTGAAGGGCTTGAGAGGAACTAGAACCAGTGGCGTTAGATGAGAGATGGTAGATGGTAAGAGATAAGGTAAGGTAAGGTAAGGTAAGGTAAGGTATGATGACTGAGGACGTCAATTGGATAATGATGACGTCAGAATAGTCAACATGATGACTGAGGACGTCAACTGGATGATGGCGACGTCAGAATAGTCAACATGATGACTGAGGACGTCAACTGGATGATGATGACGTCAGCATTGTCAACACGATGACTGAGAACGTCAACTGGATGACGATGATGAAGGTAAGGTAGGTAAGGTAAGGTAAGGTAAGGTAAGGTAAGGTAAGGTGATGTTGCTTATAGCCCAGCCGACCACAATAAGCCATGTCTGGGCTGTCGCTGCGTCAAACTCATAAGTCTTTAAAAAGAAGAACAATTGCACAACGCTTACAAATACATCTCCAAAAACATACAGGAAACTTCGTTAAAAATCTTTCTTCCATAAAATCTTAAACCTGATGAAAAATGTTGATCTCTTTCAGATATTCAAAGATCACATCAGGTGGGACATCTCTTAACAAGATTTTTTTTATGGAATCTGCTGTAAAGTGTACATGTCTCCATCATGCAAGTCTCAACACTCGAAAAGAATCTGTTTGACTGTGAGTGGCAAATGACATGGAATGCACCACGAAGCTTCTTCACTTTTTAAAAGATAAGAATGGGTGTAAAAGGAGTGGCCTGTATGCAAACGGCACAAAACCAATATTTCTTTACAATCGCTTCGGGAATATGGCAAAAACTCTGTCAAGTTTGGATAGGTTTTGAATAATATGTTATCTGTCTGCAAATCCCATTCCTTTTGTCAGAGGCCTTTGATGATCAGTGTGAGGGATAAACAGTCTGCTCAACTTTTTTTTGTGGCCCTCTTGGCAAGTTGATCAACCAACTCATAGCCTCGAATGCCCGTATGGCTGGAAACCCAGGCAAAAACTATGTTGTATCCATGCGATTTTGGATAAGTTCAGTACCTGAGGGAGCTTCAGGTTACGGCTGGCAATAGCCTCCAAAGCAGACAGGGAGTCTGATAAAATGAAGAAATCCTTATGAATTTAGAGACCATTTCAAGAGCCAGGACCGAGGCTGTCAACTCAGTACTGTCAATGGAGCTTCAGTTGGAATGTGTTTAGAGCATCTCTGAGAAGGACCTGTTGCACAAAACACAGCAGAGGCAACCCCCCTTGCTCAGATTTCAAAGCGTCGGTGCAAATTCTTTTGAATGACGGAAACTTCATACACAGTTCGGCGGAAAAAAGACCTGTACGTAAGAAGCTGGTTGTATCTTAGATGGAAAGAAAAAAAAAATGAGGAAGAATAAAAGACTCAAGACTCAAAACTCAAATGTTTTATTCATAAAGGCCATAGCCCCTTAGAAAGCGGATATAAATTTTAAGTCGCACATGCATGTTGGTCTTTTCATGTCGTATAAACACTTCTCCTTTTAAATGCCTTATATAAATAAAAAGCTAACTTTTTAATGGTGCTTTCATTTGGTGATGACATTAACACCATTAACTTGAACAGACAAGGATAGTTAAATACTTTTGCGGGATGAATTGTTCTCTGAGAACTCCTAACACTGGGCAAGCCAGCACAAAATGAACCTCGTCTTCTTTTGCATTTCGACACAACGGACAGATCAGATTTCTTTCGCATAGTTGTCTATAGCGAAAGTAATGACTAGCAATATCAGACACATCGAATCGAAATCTAGTCATGATGTGTTTGAAATGCTTGTCTATTTTCATTGTAATTAAAACTGGTAAACAGCGCAAATGACTATACGTTCTGTATAACTCAATCTCTCACTATTTTGTACGTGTGTGTTCCGATTTTGCCAGCTGCATCAATCAATCTTTCTCGGAACACCTTCATAAAAGCATTCATATCACCAACACCTTGGTTGAGCCATACAAAACCAAATCCGTATTCACATAGTTTCATTCTACCATTTGTTACCAGTTCTTCTTACCTCTATCGTCCAGTTCTAACAGCATTCTATATGCTTTGCGTGGTAACCAGTGATCTTGCATCTGTGATATTTTTAACCAATATCGAATACATTTTACAACGGAATTCAAATGAATTGGATATCTAGCCGTTTCACCATATACCAAATCATTTGGTGTCTGCAACGACACCCCAAGAAATTTCTTTAGAGCAAACAAATGTATTTTTTTCATAATGTACAACAGCAGCATCTAGACCCCATATTTCAGCTCTGCATTGCACCTTCGGCTGAACTTGACAATCAAACAGTTTTTCAAAACAAGGTAAGGGAATCGTTATGGAGTAATGATAATTTCTTAGTATGCACAGCAATGCATGTTTTGCTTTTACTGACTAAATCTTTGCAAGTATAGACGAAACCCAAGCGTGTGGAGAAGTGTATACCCAAGTATTCATACGCATTAACAATAGGCATTATAGATCCATTGTATGTCCATCTTTCTCTTGCTGCAAGATACCCACCCTTTCTGAATACAATTATGTTGCTTTTTGCTTTATTAACTTTTAGTTGTAATGTAGCAGTAGCTCTTTGCAGGGTGTTTAATTGAGTTTGTAATCCAATTGCTTTCTCTGAGACCAAGACCACGTCATCAGCTAAAAGCAGAATAAAGATTTCCGAAAGTTCATTCATAAAATGTGCACCGTGCCTTCCAGAATATATAACCTCTTGTGTTAATTCATTTATATATAACGAGAACAAAACTGGGCTACAAACATCGCCCTGTTTACACCAGAAGTACAGTTTATATAATCTGTTATAGCAGCTCCAGTTCGCACCCGTGCCTTTACACAGTCATACATACTTACTATACATTTATACAGCTTTCCATGAATACCATTTTTAAGCAAGATGAGCCACAATATAGTTCTATTAACAGAATCAAACGCCTTCTCGAAATCAAAATACGACATACAGTTTACGATTTAAGCAAAACTGTTTCTGTATGAATGCCATCAGCGTAAATATATGATCAATAGTAGAGTAGTTTTTCTTGAATCCAGCTTGATATTCTCCAGTAATGTTATTTTTTTTCTTCCACCACTCTTGCAGTCTCATGTTAATAACAGCACTGTATAATTTGCTGCACACATTACATAACGAGATTCCTTTGTAATTATCTGGATTGTTTGCATCGCCTTTTTATATAATGGAATGACTATAGATTCTGACCAACATTTGGGATATATCCCTTTATCAAATAAAGAGTTGAAAAAAAAAAATTAACCAAAAAATCTAAAAACACTTTTGACTAGCAAGCAGTTTTTTATTATTTCACCAATAATTCCATCTGGGCCAGCAGCTTTACGAGGTTTTACTTTTTTTTTTTCAGGGCAACTAAAATTTCTTCTCTGGAAATCGGACGATTTTGATTGTCATCATAATCGTTGTCATTTAGGTAAGTGTCACCGACCATATCATTTTGGGAATTAAATTTTCCTTCCAGTAGATCTCTGAAATGATGGAACCACATTTCTGAACTAATATCATTCACAGGTTGTTTTCGTTTTCTTGAAATTTTGTGAATACGATCCCAAAAATCTTTTTGGCTATTTACAGACTGAAGTAATTCCTCCAACAGAGTATCATTGAACTGTTTCTCCTTCCTCTTTCAAAAGATCTTTATATTCCCTCCTGGCCTTACAGTAGAACTCACAAGAAGGTGTGGACAAAGAACACCGGAATTTCGTCAATACATTTCGAGCTTTTTTTTTGTTTAGTCAGCATTCGGTATCATACCAGTCCTCTTCTTTTTCATGTATGCCGAGAGTAAACTGCTTTTTCATACTCTCTGCTGCCCCTTTCACACAACAATTAAAACATCTAATGCCTTGTCTACATTAATATATATCAGACTAATTGCCCCTTGCATACGCTCTTGCATTTCATTAGAAAAAATCGCATTTTAAACAAATCAATGTGATCTTCATTCCAGACAAATTTTTCTCAATCATACAGCGCCTGTTGTTTACTTGTGCACAGTTCTGGTTATGACATGAGACGGTGAGGTTCAGTTCCACAGGCATATGATCAGACTCAATTTTCTCAGATACGCACATCTCACGCCAATCACAAATGATCGAAAACATGTCAAAGGACATAAAAAAAATCGTCGTTAACGCTGCTACCATTATCACATATGTATGTGTAGCGACCTTAAAGGTCGCCTTTACACACGCCGTTTAAAATGCACAGTTTCAGAGCAATACACAGATTGAGAAGTAGTTTCCCATAATTATTTAGCACAGTATTTTCAGAGTTTCGAACACGAATTGGTCCACTTTTATGTTGATCATCATACACAGATATATCTTCTTCAAAATCACAAGAAAAGTTTGACATTCTGCTATTCAGGTCACCGCCAACGATCACATACATTTCATCTTTAAATAAAAGTAAGCAAATCACACAAAAATTCTTCAAGCAAAGAAACTCCATTTCAAAATGAGAGTAATATGGAGAGCCCTCTGGAGGAATATATGCGCACACATACATGACATGTTTCGCTGTGCCAAGTAAGGATTTATCAATAATAAAGGCATAAAACAAATCAGATGCATCACCCACTGCTTTAACATAGGAACAGATATCTTTTTTCACCAGGCACACCAGTCCACTAGAACGCCTTCCACGTGCCGTGAACTTTAAAGCGGGTTTACAGTAAACAGTGTATCCAGCAAACATAGGCGAATGGAAAACATCAACAAATGTTTCAACAAAACATACAAAACCAAAACTAGAAACGTATGAAAAAAATCGTTACTATTCATTTTAGAAAGTAATCCATTTATATTCCAATGAAGAAATGAAAAGGATCATTTTATTATGAATATCAACGTGACACGAATCATGATTTCCAGTAGAATGGGCATTTCCAGAAAACACACACCAACGTCTGTGTTGTTCCTATTTTTAACTGCCTCTGGGGATGACCGAGATTTCACCAGAGTCAAAACACATCCTATTTCCAGCTTCACGTGCTGACGTAGTTGAACACAGGGTGGACACAGCCGGTGTCGATTCTGTGTGGGTTCCTTTTCCTAGTGCGGACACATTTCTATTTAAATCAAAGGACCGACCACGTTCCTATCTCAGTTCATTGAGTCTGTCGTCAACCCCTACAGTGTAACGCTTGCCGTCGACGAGAAGGTAGTTGAAGATCAACGTCGCGCGTTTGTCACTCCTAGCTTTCTTGAGATGGGGAGTCAACCTTTTCCTCACATCACGCACTTTAGCGGAGAAGTCCTCACCTATGAAAACGTTGCTGCCTTGTAGTTTGCGCTTTGACTTCAGGATATCCACCTTCTGTTTGTAGAAAACACACCTTGCGATCACTGGGGAGTCCTGCCGGTTGTTGCGTCGATGAACCCTGTCAAATTCGATGTCCTGAGACAACTCCAATGTATCTCTGTAGCAAGGTCTTTCAACATATTTTCACAATCTGCAGGGGTCTCACTTTCCACCCGAGGTAATCCATAAAAATCAGATTGTTTCTCTTGGATCTCCCGTCGAAATCATCAGTTTTGTTTTCCAAGTCCTCAACTTTCTTCGTCAGGTCCAGGTTTTGCTGCTGCAGACTACTAACTTGCTCCCGGAGATTCCCTAGTTCCCCCTGCATAATACCGTACTCCTCGTGCAGGGCGTGCAGATCTTGCTTCACCTCATCCAGCTTGGCGTCAAACTTCAGCTCCATGGAGTTTAACTTGCACATAACGTCGGCAAGCGAAAGTTCTTTCCCTGGTAAAAACTGGAGGCTCCGTCGGGGGGATGGCCAGGTCTCTCCATGCTGGATCTACGACTTGCTGTTCCTCCGCTGGCCAGTCGGGTCTGCCTCATGTCTCTGGTCTGGGATGAGTTTGGCCCTGGGTTCGTCTCAACGTCCACACTGGAGAAGAATACCTCCTCAGAACAAATACGAGAGGAGCATGCCTAACATAGCACCGTCTGCTCCGCACCTCAACTTTGTCGACCCGCATAGCAAGTTTCTGCCTCGCTCGCTTGAACATGAAGCACTAAAATACGAAGCAGAAACTGCCACATATCGCCCTGAATCCGTACTTCCAGACGGCATAGTTCTTCACGAAGTACTTGACCAAATCTGGAGATGTAGATTGTTCTTAAACCAACAAAAATAGGTTTATAATCCGAGAGCATTGGATGTGCGACTTCACGTACCAAACACCAACTCACATCCGAAGAATAAAAGAGAAGAGAGAGAGAGAGAGAGAGAGAGAGAGAGAGAGAGAGAGAGAGAGAGAGAGAGAGACAGAGACAAAAACAGTGAGAGATACAGAGATAGACAGAGAGACAGACAGACAGGCGGACAGACAGACAGACAGACAAGTCAAGGAACAGACAGGGACAGGTCGAAGTGCACGTTGTGGTGTTCTGACACTCACTACATTGTCCCAACCAATCGCAGAAGGTACCCGTCTTGCAGAAAACGTGATTGGCACCACTGCAGTTTCCTTTCAGATCCAGTCCTAGGACAGTCCGAAAAAAAAAACCATAAAATAACAACAACAACAACAATGACGATGATAATAGTAACAATACTGATCATAATGGAGGGCATCAATCGAGCTCTGAGGGTTGTATATCTTGATCTGTTATGAACCACTGTCTACATTCTGATATATGAGCGATGTATTATCAAAATAAATACACACATGATAGATAAAACGATAATGATAAGTGAATACATAAACCGTTGTCTAACTTCCTTCTGATGTATGAGTGATTTATTATTAACATCAACAAATGCACAATAAATAAAAAAAAAACAATAATAAATAGATAAATAGATGCAGACATACATTCATATCCATACGTCAGAGCCACAGCCATTTACCTCAATTTTTTTCAAGAAAAAAATGTTTTTATATATGTGGGAAGTCCATAAAAAAAGGCTCATACCTACAAAAATTCAGTTTCATAGCGATGGTGGTTCAGCAGTAATTAAAGGAAACTGGTTGTTACACTACATGGGGATATGCAATGCCTACATTTCACAGCCCTGTACCGTAACACAGGTTTGTTCCTTATAGAAAGAAAGGGAGATAACGATAACCAGGCCTTTGTCTGGTGGAATGCAGGTCTCAGGGCAGCAGGACGAGGTAACACTATCCTGTCCTGTGTTGAGGCTGACAAGGAGCAGCTCCAGTGGGCCTTTGTCTGGTGGAATACAGGTCTCAGGGCAGCAGGACGAGGTAACACTATCCTGTCCTGGGCTGAGGCTGACAAGGAGCAGCTCCAGTGGGCCTTTGTCTGGTGGAATGCAGGTCTCAGGGCAGCAGGACGAGGTAACACTATCCTGTCCTGGGCTGAGGCTGACAAGGAGCAGCTCCAGTGGGCCTTTGTCTGGTGGAATGCAGGTCTCAGGGCAGCAGGACGAGGTAACACTATCCTGTCCTGGGCAGAGGCTGACAAGGAGCAGCTCCAGTGGAGGGAGCAATCCGTCAGACGTCAGCTACACTTCCTTTGCCCAGGCTGGGAGGCAGAGGGAATGGGCACTTTAGCTAAACAACCTGGTACTTCCCTTGTCCGTGCGGTGCTCGCTAGCGGAACCCCCATGGTCTCTTTCACTTGATGATCTTATTAGCCTCACGTTTATCCGCTCTCTCGGTTTCCATTTTTCGGGCAGAAAACTACAGCCTGTGCTGCTTTCACATTCTACCCGTCCTCTCTGACACAAATTGTAGTATGTATATTACAACTGATTTATTGCGTTTCTGCTACTGATGACGCTCACAACACTGCTGTTGGAAGGAATGGTTTACATGCTGCAACAATTGTTTTCATTGTAAAGATATTTTTGGTCAAAAACATACCTGGCATAACTTATGGAACGCGATAATTTAGTCCTCTGTGTGCGTGTGTGTGTGTGTGTGTGTGTGTGTGTGTGTGTGTGTGTGTGTGTGTGTGTGTGTGTGTGTGTGTGTGTGTGTGTGTGTGCATGGACGACAGGGGGAAAACGTGCGTGTATGCAGGTGTGCACGTGTCACGTGTGTCTGTGTGTATGCATGTGTGCGTGCATGTACACGTTGCGCGTATGCGCGTGTGTGTGTGTGTGTGTGTGTGTGTGTGTGTGTGTGTGTGTGTGTGTGTGTGTGTGTGTGTGTGTGTGTGTGTGTGTGTGTGTGTGTGTGTGTGTGTGTGTGTGTGTGTGTGTGTGTGCATACATGTGTGTATGTATGTCTGTGTGTGTGCGCATAAGCGTGTACTTGTGTGCATAGGAGTGTGTGTGTGTGTGTGTGTGTGTGTGTGTGTGTGTGTGTGTGTGTGTGTGTGTGTGTGTGTGTGTGCCCTGCAAATGTATTGTGTACACATTTGAGCATACAGGATGAACATGCACACCTGGCTGTGTGTGTGAGCCTGTGTAAATGTGCATGTACACATATTTGCAACTCTTTTCGTGTGCAGCTACTTAAACGTTTGTAATGTGTGCGTTTTTTACGTGGAAATGAGAGAGAGGAGAGGAGAAAAAGGGAGGAAGAGTCGGGGGGGGGGGGGGGGGGGGGGGGGGGGGGGGGGGGGGGGAGAGAGAGAGAGAGAGAGGGAGAGAGAGAGAGAGAGAGAGAGAGAAAAAGAGAGTCTCTGCATCTGTGTGTCTGTTTTTGTGTGGTGAGCGCCGGCTTGCAAGTGTGTGTGTGTGTGTGTGTGTGTGTGTGTGTGTGTGTGTGTGTGTGTGTGTGTGTGTGTGTGTGTGTGTGTGTGTGTGTCATGCCACGAAGCAATGACAGGACGCTGTTTACTTGCAAAGAGCCGCCAAGATGTCGGCTACTCTTTGTTCTATGACCCTGTGGCACAAGTCCCTGATAGTCTAGAAGCTTAAATCATGAAAGGCCAACATGTTAAACCTTTCGGGTTATAAGCATCCATCCAGTCTAGATGTAAAGTATCAACAGAAAAAGACGTAACCTAGGTGGATGGACACTCTGATTTTGCTTTGTTTGGCCCCCTTGACAGTTTTTTTTTTTCACTAGGGTGTCATGTCTCCCGGTGTGTGTGTGTGTGTGTGTGTGTGTGTGTGTGTGTGTGTGTGTGTGTGTGTGTGTGTGTGTGTGTGTGTGTGTGTGTTTCATAATCTCTGGCAATGTAAATGGCCATCTATATGTATTTTTGGCATGCGAAATTCAAAATACGTATGCAGAAATATGTAAAAAGATTGTAAATGTGTGTCTTCCTAACAGTACTAGCAATTCATATGGTTTCAGTTCAATGCATCGGTAATAATTTCTTCAACAGCTGTTCTTAGTCTGTTTCGTGGAGTAAACCATAAATGGAGCAACTAAAATACCATCAGCGGGCACCAGATGCCGACAGGCAGGAGCTGACACCAACGGGGAACAGTGTTTTTTTTTTTTTTTTTGTTTGTTTTTTTTCTGTCAGGACCCTACACGCGCACCGGTTAAATGAACCTATTATGGGACGCATCAAGTGCTCGTTTTAAAACTGTTACAGAAGCTGTGAAAGAACGAAAAAGTCTAATGATGACACCTACCTAGAGGCTCTTGAAAGGTTCAGAATTACCACGCTATATTAAGCCATATCCATGAAAAGCATTGGTATACATTCTGCTACTGTCACTTCACCCCCCCCCCCCCCCCCCCCCCCCCCCCCCCCCCCCCCCCCCCCCCCCCCCCCCCAAAAAAAAAAAAAAAAAAAAACAAACAAAAAAAAAAAAAACAACAACAAAAAAAAACCCTCCGCAAAACTTAAAGGTACGTGTCAAGCCGCACGTTACAGCACAATAAGAACCTAGCACATCCACTGTATCTAGCACATCCTCTGTGCCTAAAAATGAGCAGAAAACACTCAGATCCACACAACAGGCTGTTGACTGGTGTAAGTGTATTTTTTGCCCAAACTGACTCAGGGGGAAAAAAAAGGGGACGTCGAATTCGAGCACACTTCAACTAAAATGCTAACGCCGACCCAGTTTGACCCTGTCATGCGATGTCGCCTTGCTGAAATTTCAGAGTTGATGGCAGCTGAGGGAAAATATCACCTGAATTGTTACGCTCTTTTCTACAAAAAAAAAGTATGTGAAAAAGACAGATGATGGTTAACCGGAAAGTCTTGAAGATATCTGTCTTGTACATGTTTTGGCAGAGCTTCAAAACGAACTTGAGAAAGGGCACGTGTTCACACTGAAAAGTGTTTTCGATCACAACAGGAAAGTCTTGCCACATGATTTCTGTGTTGAAACTGTACCTACTGTAGCAATATGTTCAAGGAGAAGGTTGAGAAATTCCTTGGCAGTGAAACAGTGACATTTGTACAGCCTCTCCAGAAGCCATGTATGATTGCCTTCAGGGTACAGTGACTGTGCAATGAAAACCATTTTGACAGACATGTCAGAAGATCAAAGTTGTGAAGAGAATGATGCTGTTGGTGCACAACACAGTCACATTCACCATGAAGAAGAACTATATAGCTGGATGTGCAAGGATTCATTCGTTCCCAAATGACAACACTGACATCCTTGCAGAAACGTTGAGTGGCACAGGGACATGTTGTGCCAGCCAGTGCATGGCTCTCCCAATACAGAATGCCAAATGGACCAAAAATGGATATCTAGATCAAGAAACTTGCTCAAAAAATTCTTCATGCACCCATAAAGATGACTAGTGTTCAAGATGTCAACATAAGCATTTGAAAGCCTGAACCCATGTTTGCACAAATAGCACAAGAAAACATAGTACTTGCCCAATGAGCAGAAGATTGTTGAGGCAAACGCATAGGACTTGACACGGATCACAGCCAGACAGCATCAGCCAAATGATCAGGTTGTCCCAGGATAGAGTAGTTTCAACCAGCAGATGTGTACTTCTGATCAGCCACTGACAGTAATGGGTCCAGTGCCAATTTTGAATGCCCCAGCTCATGAGTTCTCTACAGTGTGGACAGTAATGCAAAACTGCGATGCGCTGACCAAGGAGCTTAGAGAGAAGTACACTGTGTTAACTTTGGGATGAGCAGTTGTACTGCAAGGCAAAAGTGCCGCCAGAGAACAGCAATGATTTTGTCATTACGTTTGGGCGCCCGGGGGGGGGGGGGGGGGGGGGGGGGGGGGGGGGGGTTATTTACACACAACAAACTTATGCAAAGTCTTGGGTGAGTACATGCCTTCATAAGCCTAGAAGCTATTTGGACAGAAAGTGGAGTCTTGGGTGAAAGGACAGCAGAAACCACCATGCCGGGGAAGGGGTGGAATCGTGCAATCCGTGTGCACAAGCTCACTTTTGAAGCACTCTGATCAGTTCGTCGAGATGTATTTCCAAGAGTGGGCAGCAGAGAATGAGATGATGATCAGAGAAAACCTCAGGGAGGCAGCCAAAAAGAAGGCTTGCACACAAAGATGACAAAGAGATCCAGTCATCTGTAGAGAACTTACTGTCATCTATTGAAGAAGTCAGAAATGTGTTTGATGAATTTGAAGGATCCTGTTTTGGGGACGCCACCTTTTGATACTGGAGGACCTACATGAAACTGGTGGCCATTCTCTTGAGATTCACGTACGCTCTCCACGATACAAGTTTGGGCGTTGTTCTTGTCATAATTTGCTGGGATGCTGCCCTGGTTTGGAGCCTTTGACCACTCCCACTGCACTCGCTGGGGAACTGTTTTCCTGGCAGACATGAAGATGTTGCCAACGACAGCACCTGAGATATACCAGGCTTTTATGGCTGGAGAATTTGTGACAAAAGAGACCAGGAAGAAGTACAATCAAATTCCAGATGATCAGGCCACGGAGCTCAACAACAAGGCAGGAAAAGGTAGTTGGTGGCCTGTTGAGTATAACAAGGACTGCTACGGCCAGGGACAGGTGGTGCGTGACATTTAATGCCGGACCCAAACTGGCCAAGGACACCAGGAAGATGTTCAACATGTCCAGTGATGAGGATGCAGATGATGATCATGACTGTGCACACAAAGATTTGGGGGAGAATGACAGAAGCACGACCATGATTATCTTTACAAACACATGAATTTGTTTCAAACCTTCAATCCTTTCATCTGTACATCAGCAGATATTTCACTCACAACTGTTGACGTAGCCAGTAATGCTGTGATTCATGACTTGCTAACAGCAGGAGAAACTGAAAAGTGTGTCACCTCAGAGTTTGTGCAGAGCAGACTTGCCGAGAAGACGTCCAGTTTTCATGAGCAAATCAGGACCCAAGCGACTGAACACCTTTGAGAGCATGTACACTCTTGAAGTCAACGTCGGGAAGGAGAAAACCGTGGTACTAAAGGCAGACAGAGATTTGTTCAAACGACTGATAGCAGCAATGGAAGCAGGCAGACCTCTTGACATCAACAAGATGAACAAGTTGGAACAAGAACTTTGTCCTGTGCCTCTTTCACTGGCAACTGCTGACGACAGACTGCGACTGACACACAACAAATATGATCTGAGCAAAATTCTGCAGAAAGATCTGCCACAGAATGCTATACTAAACCCAACGCGCACCTTAGTTCATGGAATGGCAATGGTGCAAGCTTTTGGGGAATCCGGCACGAGCGAAAATACTTGGGGAATGGAATGATGGCATTGTAGACTGTGTGAATAACCTCTCCTCCACTCCTGTATCAGGGCTGACCTTGTATTTGACACTTACAATTGCCAGACTCTCAAATCAGCAACTCAGAGCAAGAGAACTGACAACAGGATGGCAGTCAGAAGAAATGTGCAGTCTAGAAGTCAAGCAACTGGGCAGTGGGATATTTATCTCTTTGGGTGAAAACAAAGCCAGTTTGACAGACTTTCTCTGTACAGAACTGGCAGAAACGTTCTAGAGTGCCCAAGCCTACAGAGACCTGGTGCTCAGTGGAGGATTCACAGATGCTTCAAATTTCTGGCATCAGGGAGAGATGTTTTCACAGCTGTCCTCAGATGAGCATGGTGAGCCAGACACGTGCATGATTCTCCATGCAAAAGAAGCCAGTGAGAAGGAATATCTCCAAACAATCGTTGTTATCTTGACACTGATGTTCTTGTTCTTCTTGTTGCCCATCTGCCACATTTCAGCAGGTTGCCTGGATGCAAGCTGGGACACCTCTAAAGAAGCACTTTGTCCCTGTGCATCTGATCAATCTAACTGACCCACACAAGGCCTCTGTGTATGCATTCCATGCGATTCGTGGATCAGACACCAGGCAGTTTGCTGGAATTGGCAAGCAGTCTGCCTGGCCTGTCTTCACAAATAGTTCCCATTTTCTTGAAAACAGGGGAAATGACTTCCCTGACGAGAATGTACTGTCAGTTGCAGAGTCATTTGTGTGCAGACTGCACAGTCCAACCACTGACCATACCTCCAGACACCATCTGAGATGTAATCGCTTTACAAAGTCAACAAAATTGTTGAGAACCCTCCCACCCATACAAGATGCCTTGAGAAATAACATCAGATGAGCTCACTTTCAGACATGCTGTGGAGGAGAGCTCTGGAAGTTCATCCACAGATTCCCCCAGTCGTTGACAGTGGCTGGAAACATGTAAAAAGAATGGGAGTGAGGTTATTGAACCCCTGCTGCTGACTAATGAACCGTCAACAGCGCTGTCTTGAGCTGACAGCTTGTGGATGTACATCTAGCGCCACAACACGCTGCAAGTGTGCATCCCGCAAAATGGGATGCAAAAAAACATCCCGTTGCAAAGACTGCAGAAATCCGTGGACTGTGGCAGTGCAGTGAAACAAAGTCCTGCACTAACTGGACTGACCATTCAAGAACGCACAGTTTGCAGAATGTCGATACAGACTTTAAATACAGTTCGGCAACTGGTGCAACTAAGGCTGTGTGTTCTGCAAACATATGCAGAAATGACATTTCTTCACAATTAAACCTGCATTATGTTTCATGTTATGTACCAGCTGCCGTGGCGAAGTGGTTAGCGTCGCAGACTCCCAGCTGGGAGGACATGGATTCGAATCCCATCAGAGTCATGTGGGTTTTTTCTGCCCCGACCGGCTCCTACCCAGAGTTGAATTTGCTGCGGACTCAGTTGGGAAGACTGGGACCCCACAGTCGAGTTTCATCCACTTAATGGATGCGTTTCTGAGAGAGTGTTGCTCAAACTTTCCTGACCAACACTGCAGGTGCCTGTATCTCTCGGGCTTGGTTGACGCCAGGAAATATGTAAGGAAGTGTAGAGTACAGCCCTGTCATGTAGTCTCAGACCGAAATGGAAATCCGTAGCATAGCATCATCTTAATCATCCCCATTCTCATCGATCAGCATAAAAAAATGTCTCAAATTCTGTGGCCCTTCATGTCCTGCTCTCATCGTGACCTCAGTTTCGATCTCCTCTCCACGTCTGTAGTCTTGGTTTGGTTCCGTCGGGGTCATCGGTATCGGCAAATCCATGGGGACTGTCGTTGGATGGACGTGGTGGCACCCTCCGGAGGGAGAGATCACTCACGCTGGCTCCACGACTAAGTTATTATTGTCGTCAGTAGGGGGCTTAGTAGGTGGTGTCCTGTGTATGTTAGCTCAGAACAGGCGCATTGATCACCACCGACGACGTGACTCGGCAGCAGTGCAGTGTCTCCTCCGGTGGGTTGCCTCTTTACGACTTGACATTGACTGCTCCCTTTGGATTGCCGGTGGCAGGGCTGCAGTGGGCTGATGGGGCTGTGGCTGTGGACAGGGTGTCGGAATGAGTGGCATGGGTGCACGGCCTCTGAGGTCGCGCAGAGGTTGGGACAGAAAAAAGAAAGTTTCATGCGATGTTGTTATTTGATGTTCACCGTAAATGAAACTGAATTCTTGACGAACTGTTGATGAGCAATTAATTGCTGCTTAACACAAGAAAATTCATTCTTGACTTCAAATTCTATGGGAGAAGATAAAGAATATTTATGTGTTCTTTCTGACCAAGCTGTAAATGATTGGTGCAGGAATGATGACTTATTTGCATATAGCAAGCTCATACATGAAGATTGCATGCTTATTCTGAAACTGTTAGCAGTAAATGTATTTTTGGAAATTCAAGATGACACACTGGCCTCTGTCTTGTATAATTTCTGTGTTTCATGTTGTCTGATATTCACTGTTCTGCAGTTAAGATCACATAGGTAATTAATGCATAAACTTGCAGGGAAATCGGGAAACACGCAATAATATGTACATTTTTGACGTACGTAATCATCTAAACAAAAAAAAATGTACATTTTTGACGTAATCATCAAAATAAATAAATAAATGAAATAAAACATATCCAATTTTGGATGGCATTTTTGGATGATTCATGCCAAATATACATATGAATAGCCATTTACATTGTCAATTTATTCCAAGAAATGCCCTAGATATGGATCTTCGCAGCTATTTTGGTGGTCATTTTGTAAACTGTCATGGCGGCTGTACAAGGCAAAATCAGAATGTCCATCCCCCTAGGTTCACATTGCTCTATGTCAAAGCTCTCCATCTAGACCAGTTGGATGCTTGTAGCCCAAAAGGTTTAGTGAACCTTTTTTTTCTGCAGGCTACATATTTCAGCCTCCTGACAAGGCGGTGGTGACGGTTTTGATCAGTGGGGTGGGATAAAGCGCTGTCGGCAGCATGATGAGGCTGGCAGCTGCTCCCCGCCACCACCCCCAACCACCCACATCCACCCTTATCTTCCACCACTTCCTCATCTCCTCCCTCCCCCCCACCACCCTTTCTGACGCGAGTGAACCGTCTTTGAAGTCACCGTCAATGGCGGGCTTGAAAGACGTAGACCAGGTGCGCCTGCCCCTTTCTTTCCTCCTACTCACCACCACCTCCCCCTTTCCACGCTAATCCACCCTTATCAGCCGCATCTCCTCCCCCACCCTCCCCCGTCACCCTCTTTAAGGGGGCGTAAGCCGCCTCTGAACCTCAACGAGTGATAGTGACGACGCATGGTGAGGAGTCCAAGCGTGCCGACATCACTCCCACAGGTTACGCGTTGAAATCCTTTCCTCGTGTTTCACGTGGTGGTGGTCTGGCTACCATTTAAGAGAGTCTTACAACACATGTGATACTATTACAAAGTCTCTTCCATTTGTGCATGATAGTTTCGAACTTGTTGTCATGTCACTGTCGCTGCCACAATTACATATTAACTTCTGTTTGTTGTACCGCCCCCTCCAAGCAAAACCAACAGGATGACTGATGCCCTCTTTCACCAACAGTTCCCAGAGTTTCCGCCTATTGCAACGTGAGCAGGGGAAAGTCTGTAATCCTAGGGGATTTTAATTTTCATTACGACGTAGAGCAACAGGTAGCCAGGTTGAACGATACGTTTACACAGTTCATCTGGCACAGCTTGTGACTGAACCCACACGCAGGTCAGGTCATATCACTGACTGGGTTGTTGAGTCAGTCTGACCCCCTTGTTCAGTCGACTTGTGTTTCCCACTACCTCACCTCTGATCACATGTCAGTTGTTTGTGAACTTAATATTAAAAAGCCTGTATTCCCTCCACAGTAGTTCAGCGCAGGAATATTCGTGCCACTGACAGATCATCGTTTAGGTCTGATCTTGAGAATACTCTGTCCGACACCTGTGACATTACAGTCAGTGATTATAACACACGTCTCAGTGCATTGCTTGATAGACATGCCCCAGACCCCTAAACGTGTGCCCACAACAAGAAAGCTAAACCGTGGTTCATTTCCAATCCTGCATGAAGCCAAGCGTGCTCGTCGATGTGCGGAGCGTGCCTGGCGGAAGACTGGTCTCACAGTGCACAAGCAGATTTTCACACAAAAGAAGATGAGGTAAACTGTTTACTTCTTGAAGCAAAACAAGATTTCTATTCTTGTAAAATCAATGAAAGTCAGACTTGTAAGAACTGTTTGCCATAACTAATTCTCTGCTGGGAAAGATCAACACGTCCCCCCTCCCTAGCAACATTCCTCATACCGAACTTGCCCAATCGTTCAGCGACTTTTTCAACAGCAAAATCCAATCAATCAGACAGAACATTGACAGCATGCAGACTTCTCATGTTCCCACAACCTGTCCTGATGTTGAAACACCCCTTGCTTTCTTTTCACCAGTGTCTGAAGACACAGTGAGTAAGATCCTGAAAGACATGCCCCACAAAACTTGTGAACTGGATCCGATACCCACGTCACTTCTGTTTGAGAACTCGGATCTCTTCATTCCCGTTCTTACCCGCCTTGTCAATGAGTCTGTTCAGTCTGGCGAGTTTCCAAAGGAACACAAGCTCGCTCTTGTCAGGCCTCTACTGAAAAGGGCTGGTATGGACCCAAATCAGCTGAAAAACTACCGTCCAGTCTCAAATCTTCCCTTTGTTTCCAAACTCATAGAGAGAGTTTGTTCTCTCACAGAGCTCCTATCCCATCTCGAGATTAACTGTCTTCAAAATCCCTTTCAGTCTGCCTATCATGCTGATCACAGTACCGAAACTGCTCTTCTTCGCGTTGTAAATGATCTCCTTGTCGCTGCCAATGAACAAAAGGTCTCTATCCTTGCTCTACTCGATCTATCCGCTGCTTTCGACACAATTGATCACTCCATTCTTGTGCAACGTCTGCAGCACTATTTCGGCGTTACAGGAACAGCCCATCAATGGTTCAAGTCATACCTGTCGGATAGACACCAGTCAGTCGTTGTCAACAACGTCAGATCTCGTTTAGCCAAGCTGGAATCTGGGGTTCCACAGGGCTCCGTCCTTGGACCTGTACTCTTTGTAATGTACACGCATTTCTCTCTCAGATCCTTGAAACCCACTCCTGTCCTCACCAGATGTTTGCCGACGACACCCAGCTAAGACGCTCGGGGAATGCCTCTGATGTCGACCCAAATGAAGGGCGAATTGTCTGAATGTGTGTCCGTCGTTCGGGACTGATGGCTGAAAACAAACTTCAGCTAAACCATGATAAAACTGAAGCCTTACAGTTCAGCTCACCAGGAGCAAAAAAACACCCACTCTTTCTGTAAATTCTTCACTTCTGATCTGCAGTATTGTTATCCCCTTCTCAGAAAAGGTTAAAAGCCTTGGCGTCTCTATCGACAGCGATCTTGATATGAAGGCACAGGTGAACCATGTCTGTAAAATATGCTTTCTGGAAATTAGACGTATAGGTGCTGTCCGACATCTCCTTACCACTGAAGCAACCAAAACTCTCACCACTTCTCTCGTGCTTTCGCGCCTCGATACTGTAATTCTCTACTAGCAGGCCTTCCCGACTACCTCACCAAAAAACTTAGGCACGTTCAAAAACTGTGCAGCTAGACTAATCCTCAAAGCTTCCTTCAAAGAACACCCTCAACTATTATACGCAGACTTCACTGGTTGCCGGTCAAAGCCAGGGTGACATATAAAATCGCATGCCTCTGTTTCAATGCTGTTAAATCTGGAACTCCAGCCTATCTGTCTGACCTTCTAAACTCATACTGCCCGGCTAGAACCCTTCGTTCGTCTTCTGACTCGTTGCTCCTGGTTCCTCCCAGATTCAAATACAAAAGAAGGGGGGATCGATCCTTCTCCTTCCTGGCTCCTAAAACTTGGAATTCTCTTCCACACGACATCAGGCACTGTGACTCTTTTCCAGTCTTTAAAACGAAACTAAAAACTCATCTTTTTACCGTCTATTTCGGCTGATAATTCAAAAGTTCCGGTCATACACAGATGTCAGTTTGTGTGAGTGCGTGTGTGTGAAGGTGCACGTGAGTGTGTTGTGCGTGTCCGCTTTCCCGTGTGTGCTGTGCATTATCTGCTTCCCCGTGCCTGGGTGTGCGGTTTAGGTGCGTGCGTGTGTGTGTGTGTGTGTGTGTGTGTGTGTGTGTGTGTGTGTGTGTGTGTGTGTGTGTGTGTGTGTGTGCGTGCGTGCGCGCGTTTGTGTGTGTGTGTGTGTGTGTGTGTGTGTGTGTGTGTGTGTGCGTGCGTGCGTGCGTGTGTTTCGTTTCTTATAAAGCGTTTAGAGCTAATCTAGGATTTGCGCTATAGAAATATTCATTATGACCAGCCGCCGTGCGAAGTGTTTTAGCGTCGCGGACTCCCGGCTGGGAGTTTGTGGGTTCGAATCCCATCAGAAAATCATGTGGGTTTTTCTGCCCCGACCGGCTCCTACCCAGAGTTGAGTTGCTGCGGGCTCAGTTGGGAAGACTGGGACCACACAGTCGAGTGTCATTCACTTAATGGATGCGTTTCTGAGAGTGTTGCTCAAATTTCCTGACCAACACTGCAGGTGCCCTGTATCTCTCGGGCCTGGTTGACGCCGGGATATATTATGTAAGGAAGCGTAGAGAACAGCCCTGTCATGTAGTCTCAGACCGAAATGGAAATCCGTAGCATCATCATAATCATCCTCATTCATCATCGATCAGCATAAAAAAAAAAAAGTCTCAAATTCTGTGGCCCTTCATGCACTGCTCTCATGGTGACCTCAGTTTCGATGTCCTCTCCACGTCTGTGGCCTTGGTTTGGTTCCGTCGGGGTCACCGATATCGGCGAGTCCATGGGAGCTGTCGCTGGACGGACGTGGTGGCGCCCTCCGGAGGGACAGCTCACTCACGCCGGCTCCACGACTAAGCAATTATTGTCGTCAGGGGGCTTAGTAGGTGGTGTCCTGCGTGTGTGTTAGATCAGAACAGGCGCCACTGAACACCACCGAAGTGACTCGGCAGCAGTACAGTGTCTCCTCCGGTGGGTTGCCTCTTGACGACTTGACATTAACTGTTCCCTGTGGATTGCCGGTGCCGGGGCTGCGGCGGGGCGACCGGGCTGTGGCTGTGGACGGGGTGTCGGAAATGAGCGGCGTGGGTGCACTGCCTCTGAGGTGGCGCAGAGGTTGGGAGAAAAAAAAAAAAAAAAAAAAAATATTCATTATTATTATTATTATTATTATTATTATCATCATCATTATTGTAGTGCTCCATTTGGCAAATTAATGAACGGGGAACACGTGCACGCGCGCGTGCGCCCAGACACGCACACACATAGCATGATATCAAGCTCGTGAGCCACAGATATATCCATTTTCTTTGGTTCTATACATGCTTTCAACTGATGAAAAATTGTTCCATTTTTTACTGGCATTCTGCGCCCCAAGCAGGAGCATTGGATCAGTACATCTTGCACGTGTTGGATTTTTTTTTCCTTGCCAGAAAAGGGATGGCTTTCTTACAATAAAACAGATTAATGTAAAAATTACTCATGCTGGCTAGAAAAAAAAATGCAAATGCGATCAGTGTTTAACGTGGAAAAGACATGCATTTTTTTTTTTTTTAAACTTTAGACCATTATACAAAATATGAAATTAAATGATGCAAATATTGAACAGGCACACTGTAAAGCATACAGTGCTAAATGAGAGTAACAGTACGAAAATACCTTTCAAGACTATGGAAACAAATGACTGAAAGTCTCCTGTAATACTGTTATGCAGCAATGTGAGGCTATGAAGCACCAGTCGTCCACGTTATCAAAGCGTGTTTCACAAGCACATGAACCAGAAGAGGAGGAGGGGGGGGGGTGTCTTTTTTGCTCCCCTTGCTTGTCAGGTCCCTGTCATGACAAACCCTTGCTTCACTGGGTGAAAACTGCTCAATCTGTACCTGACAGTGCATGCGACAAGTGGAACATTCCCTCTGTGTCTTGATGTCTAATTATTGGTGCTCTCACGCACAGAAGAAAATCTGGCTGGATTTGATGATGATCCAGGACAGACTCAAACACCAAATGCTGTCTAGTGTGTTACAAGAACAAACACACTATAAACTTTAAGCAAATAGCATCCATATCAATATCAAGACATTCTATCAGACAGGAGCTAGGGGTTGGGATGGAAGTGAGAAGTAGAGGAGGGATGGGATGTCAAAGATTTCCCAGAAAGGCACACCTGTCCAGATCTGTACCTGCATATTTAATGGATAGCCATGGCTACCTTCTGCGACAAGCCTCTGGCTCACCTGAAGAAACTGGCATTGTCTTCCTACTTCCTTATTAAAGCAGTACTCCCGTACACACAGGGTCTAAAACGGCTCCTTTAGCCCGCCTCATTTGGGACAACCTCACCCTTATCCCTCCCACAGTTACTTGAACCGATTATTAACGAGCATGGCTACTTTGCCTCAAATGTCTGTCTTTCAATCTTTGACTCAAATGTCTGTCTTTCAATTTTTGACTCAAATGTCTGTCTTTCAATCTTTGACTCGAATGTCTGTCTTTCAATCTTTGACTCGAATGTCTGTCTGTCAATTTTTGACTCAAATGTCTGTCTTTCAATCTTTGACTCAAATGTCTGTCTTTCAATCTTTGACTCAAATGTCTTTCAATCTTTGACTCAAATGTCTGTCTTTCAATCTTTGACTCAAATGTCTGTCTTTCAATCTTTGACTTAAATGTCTGTCTTTCAATCCTGATACAATAAACACCCTTCCATCCTCCCCCATTCCTTTGGCTTAAAAATCTTCCTAAGTTACTTTGCATTCAATCTTAGCACCATAACAAGCATTTTTAACTTCTGTTCTTTATCACATGTTTTCAGATATTGTAATTTTGTTTGTCATCAATTGTAATTGACCACTTTCAGAACATTTCGTGATCGGTTTGTGATTTTTTTTTCCTCATTTTCAAAAGCTGTTTGTTCAATTCTTCTGTCCTGAAACTTTTGACCTTCTGTCAATTTTGTATTAGTTATATTCATATTTTCTGAAACGTTTAGTTAAATCTATGTGACTCGTTAAACGAAAGGCGCTGCGTAAGTCACAAAAATTAAGTGTCAGGTGTTTGCTTGCAGATATACAATCAGACGCAGCTGTCCAAGCCAGCCACTGGAAGCACACACTCCAGCAAGAGGCTATTGCCCTGCACTCTGAGAGAGCACACACTGCAGCAAGAGGCTATTGCCCTGCACACTGAGAGAGCACACACTGCAGCAAGAGGCTATCGCCCCTGCACACGGAGAGGCCTGACCATCGTCTACAGGCCAATGGCATGAACAGGGAACAGGTCCTCCACCACGGGGACTGGATTTTCAAAAATATTCACCTGCAAGAAATCACCACCTGTCATTAATATCAAGCCATCAATGTTGACATATTATATATCTATTTAGTTCTGCTTTCTCCCAGGGCTGTTCCTGAACACTTTGATGGATGCTTACCCCATCAACTGATCCATTCATTCAGTGTTCGTGGGGCAGCGGTTGCTACAGACTGTGGTGAGATACCTAACATAACTGCTTCTACTGCAACATGCCATCAGACGCTGCAGCACCTGTTGCTGCTGCCAACCATTGTCAGCCACCTGAACTAAACACGTCTAGTGCTGACGGCTCTCTGATACCAGAAGCAGGTACTCCTCTTGCTGATCAAAATGTACAGAAGATTTGGCTTTCTATAATATACCCCAGAAAAAAAAACGTGGACAAAAGAGAGTTGCTAAATCCAGAGAAGTGGAAGAAGAATACAACAAAAACTGCAAGGTTGAATAAGAACGAGTATACTAGCAGCGGAGGAAAAGCTGTACAAGCAAAGATAGTAAAGCCAGTAGTAAGAGTCAACACAGATACCACGCAACATTAGCACTGAGAAGCAGCAAGCACTCTTCAACACTTTCTATGGACTGATGGGTTATGATAGGCATGTAAACATGTAGAACAAAAATGAACAGTAATCATCTTAGATCAGATGAATGCAGCCAAAACCAAGAAGAAGACAAACCACTCGAAAGTACATTTTTACTGTCGATGGACAACGAATACGAGTTTGCAAACGATTTCTTTCTCGCCACCTTGGGCATTGGTAGTCTGTGGATCATGCACTTTCCCATTCACAGGATGGTACCTT
>JADBJO010007429.1:0-7500 GCA_016801955.1 Conus betulinus | reverse complement strand
ATTCTTTCCAAGTCGTCATGACAGTTACTGTCAACACCATTCATTCCAAGTTGTCATGACAATCACTGTCAACACCATTCATCCCAAGTCGCCATGACAGTCACTGTCAACACCATTCATCCCAAGTCGCCATGACAGTTACTGTCAACACCATTCATACCAAGTTGTCATGACAGTTACTGTCAACACCATTCATTCCAAGTTGTCATGACAGTCACTGTCAACACCATTCATCTCAAGTTGTCATGACAGTTACTGTCAACACCATTCATCTCAAGTTGTCATGACAGTTACTGTCAACACCATTCATTCCAAGTCGCCATGACAGTTACTGTCAACACCATTCATTCCAAGTCGCCATGACAGTTACTGTCAACACCATCCATCCCAAGTCGTCATCATTGTTACGGTCAACATCGTTCATCCCAAGTCGTCATCATAGGTACTGCCAACATCGTTTATCTCAAGTCATCATGATAATTACTATCAACATCGTTCATCCCAAGTCGTCATTGTTATAGCCAATCGAATCGTTAATTTTTAGATAAATAGTCTTCCTGATCCATCTTATATACACATACATATTTACAGGCAACATTTCGTGAATTGCTATGGGACAAGAAAACAACAGTTAAAGATTAAGTAGCTTGCACCTACTATGAAAAACGACGCGTAGGTACATCTAATGTTTAAGAAAACTCGTTCGCAGGGCTGGGTTTCAAACATTTATAACACATCATACCACACAGGCACATTTTTATATTGTCACGTCAAGACATAAGTTTAGTGAATCATTACATAACAATACACTAAAATGAACTCACCTGTTCTTACATACTCTCGGATAGTAGTCGCAATTTTACATTAAAGTAAAATCTCACTTTCAGCTGAGCTACAAATTTCATGAGAGAAAATGAAGAATTGCTGAGATTTGTTTCATTTACAAGAAGTGAGGAAATGATGATGATGATGATGATGATGATGATGATGATGATGATGATGATGATGATGATGATTATGATGATGACGATGACGATGAAGATGATGACAGTGATGATGATGATGGTCATGATCATGATGATGAAGAAGAAGATGATAATGATGACGATAATGAATGAGAAGTGAAAAAAAAATAACTGACTGCAGGCAAAGCCTGATTTTGGCTTGACTGCAAGAAAACCAGGATTTTTGCTTGTATTAGGATGCCATTGCTAACTGGCTGTTGGACTAGCTGGCTAAGATAGTAGTCAGTGTCAGCAGGTGTTCAAGAGAGGGACTGGCTTCATCTGTGCTAACATTTAATAGGGGCTGTGTTTCGGAGGTGCTATGTGGGAGTTATCCTCACCTCTGTAGAACAAAGGGACGTTAATAATAAATCAAGGCACTGAACTGTCAGTGTAAGCCTAAACGTGGAAAGGAAAAGGTAAGCATACAAAAATACATGGATTTCCTGATGATTTAGGAAGCACCAAAAAAAAGTGAGTAGAAAGAAATACCTGAAAGTTGAAAATGATTATTAACAAAAGTCTTGGTTATTTCTGTTAAAGGGATTTTTCTCCTCCAAATTAGTTTGTTCCCGTAAGTCCCCTATGTGACAAAAAAAAAAAAGAATAAATTAGTGTCAGACAATAGAAGTGTAAACTGAAAGAAAAATGAATGAACAAATTGTGACTGACTGAGGCCTCAGTTAGACGGGGATGATTTGATAGTGGAACAGCGGAAGAGCACACAAAACAAAGTGTGACGTAACTTAGTTTTAATGCACGAAACAAAACAAGACAAGACATTTTCGGCAATATGCCTTCCTCAGCAACAAAACAATAAAAACAGTACAGACATTAACATACGCAATATTCCCCTTGTGAAGCCAAAGTGGTGAATCACCACAAGCAAATACCCCTGTAACTTTTTGGAAAACTACCAGAATCAAACTGTCTTTTGAAAGTATTGAATTAAAAATAAAATGACATCTTGAGATGAGTTTTTATAAAATTCATCACTAAATCTATTGGAACCAGATGCATTTTTCATATTTCAAAGCTTTAATTTAATAGCATCCTCAATTTCCCATTGTTCTATCGCTCTGTCTAGTGAAACACAGTCCAAGGTTATGTCTACAGGCAAGTTAGTTTAAAAAGAATCTTCAAAATCTGTGAAATCATCAGTCTCGTAGATAGATCACTATCAAAACCATTTTAAAAAAGATCAAACCATTCACCAGAAGTGATCGAATTATGCTTCAATTCTTTAGATATAAGAACAGATTTAACAGTTCCCTAGAAACGTTTAAGATCGCTACCACTATTCAAAAGCGTGTCTAGAATTGAGTGTTTATGTTTAGAACTCTTGGTGCTAAGCAGATTTTTAAACTGTCTCCTTAAAATTACATAATATATACCTGTAATATATCATTTGTAGCTTTTTACTATCATTGTCAACATCATTTTTTTTTTACAATACTGTCGCACGCTCTGCGAAATGTTCGCAAACCTTCATTTACTTCACGTCTTTTTCTGCACATTCTCAGTCAAACCACGGCTTTTGTCGGAAACTACCTACCCTAAACATCTTTTTAACATTCTTTCCCAGCCGTCTTGACACCACAAATGAATGAAGGTTTATGATGTATCAAAAATTGATAACACTTGACTGGGTCTTTTTCAGAACAACTATATAATTTGAGGATTGGTGATGAAGACCGGAACAAAAGGGGTGTGTGTGTGTGGGGGGGGGGGGGGGGGGGGGGGGGGGGGGGGGGGAGGGGGGGGGGGGGTTCAAAAAGAAAACAAAAACAATGCACAACGTTTCGACTCTTAGAGTCTTTTTCAAGTGACATGAAACGACAGTACACGCCAACTCTGTACTGTCGTTTCATGTCACTTGAAAAAGACTCTAAGAGTCGAAACGTTGTGCATTGTTTTTGTTTTCTTTTTGACCCCCCTTTTGTTTCGGTCTTTATCACCAATCTTCAAATTATATAGTTGTAATGATGTATCAATATCAAGATCAAGCATTTTAAATGAGTTGCTTAACATCATTATCATTAAACATTGCTGAATAATCATTTTTCTTGTCATTATTCCACACAAACTTAGTAACTTTACTTATCATAGAATGGGTCAAGGACGATTTCAATTCAACAGCTTTTAGTACTTCAAGAAACATCTCTATAGGCATATGTTTTGCTTCAGTTCTGGGAATAAACTTTGAATGTGAACCTGCTGGAAACACATTCATATACAATAAAGTAATCAATAACATTACACCCGTTATAGGCAATGTAAGTGAAGTTTCCCGCCTCATCACCCGAAACAAGTCCGTTCATTATAATCAGGTTATATTGATCACATTATTGAAGAAAATATTCACCAAATGATTTGTAACACAATTCTTTGACACCTTACGAAATCTTGTACACTGCTTCGAATCATCTGCATTTTCACCCATGAAGTCGTCTATGGAGTAGCCAGAAACATTACCATTGCCTGTTCTGGTATTCAAATATCCGAAAGCAATGAGAGGTAGTTCGCCATATTCTTCAAATAATCAGCGATACACTTATCCAAAGAAACATAAACCATTATCAATTTCAGTTTCGGCGTAATAAACAGTATCTGAAGATGGGATACACAAACCAATCAAGAAACTGTCAGAATAAAAACCGTTAGTAGTTTCGATATCTTGAGAACCAAGCAGCTGTCATATTCAACTGTGATATGTGTAATACATATAGTCAGCATTTCCTTTACCAAAAGTGCAATTCCACTGGACAGTCTAGCAGTATCGGAATAAAAAACTTTCAATACCTGGTGAAATATATACATTATGATAAGGAAACAAGTGACTTGGGAAGGAATCTGAAAAAGGTTCCACAAAAAGAATGAAATCATAAACAGGTACAAATGAGCGAACCTCATGATCATATACCGTCGACAAACCCTTCACATTACAAGTCAGGAACCGTAATGTTTTTGCATCTTTTGGAAAGCCAGATTGTTGAGCCGTGAGGTGATTTGTTACACAGGCAGGGCCGAATTCCTAGCTACTGAAGCGGACAGGGGCTGCACGAGGAGTGTGTCTAGGCCCTGTGGAAGTGAAGGTGTCTGTCAGGTGTATTTGGCGACATTCAGCTCTACTTCGGGTTTTTGAGTGGGTGGCATGGTGATTTGACTGGGGTTTCGTTTGTGTATGAAACCTGAGGCAGAAGAAAGAACAGGTAGGGGACTGGTCACTAACTAAAGAAGACTACTGAGACTGAAACAAGGGCTGAGATAAAGACGGGCTTTCCACATCGTCGGAGTTCCACGTATTCACAGGGTCTAGAACTGAGCAACGGTCGGCTGAGACAATTCCACTGGACAGGAAACCATTCAATCTGTCCATTGTTGCAGGCACGGCATGGGCAGGTGAAACGAGCATGAGAATATACACTGTTTTGAGAAACATGCACTGAACGGTGGAGGAGTGCTGATCACACTGGAAGCAATGGTGGTGCGAAAGAATGTGACAGTTTTCTGGTTGACAGAAAGTTTGTTAGCGAGTTTATCACTGGCACCGTCCTCTGGATCTGGTGCGAGGGTCCCCGGATTGGCAAGATCCAGGTCATGTGGAGCAACAGCACTGTCAGCAGGAGCAGAAGGAACGGGACTTGGTGAAGCTGTCTGGGCGGACACTGGCCTTGGTTAGCGGCGTTCCATGATGACGTGGCGTTGGGGGTGAAGAGGAAGGGCAGGGCGCAGGGCAGGACGTTGGGCAGACTGCAGGGCAAGAGGATCCGTCGTTCTGCTGAGCTGAGGCTGGACGTCTGAGGGCAGGAAAGGATTCCATATCAGAGGATGGAGGTGGGCTGACAGGCTGCCGCAGCTGATTTTTACTTTCGGCGTGATGGCTTTACAGAGAACGTTGACTGTTAACCCGGTATCCATGGCACTACTCTCTACTGTTGCGACCATGCAGGCGTCCATTGCGAAAGAAGGCACGTCGTCCTTCTCATGTCTAACATTTTGCGGTCTGTTCGTGAGATCGCCACCCACACGAATGCTCAGCGTGTCAGCCAAGTCCTTCCTGCTGTCCTTTTTACTTAGAACTGACAGTTTATCATTCCACCTGTGTAGTTTTGCAATGAGGGGACGTGGGGAGGCAGTGTGCTCTTTTCCGTTCTACACATCGGCCCGTTCCTCGTTGACTTTGAAAAATCCCACGTTATTTTGTCTGGAAAATGCTTCAAGCTTATCAGTGTCATCGTCCACATTCTGATACACTCCATCAGTGTAAATCCATCCAGTCTACGACTTGTTCATATTTGCTTTCAAGGAAAAACACATTTCTTAGTCAAGACATGCACAGCGTCGTTCAATCGAGTAACATGCTCTTCCATTTTGTATGAGAAGATCAGAATGTGTAGGTTGAGGGACACAGCGAGAACGAAACTCCATGAAACTAGCAGGTATGGTGGATGGTACCAAAAGCACTAATCTTGCACATTTCTGAAATTAGAAATGTGGTGAAACTCGAATAATTAGCAGTTAATTGCCGACACTAAACACAGTGCGATTGCCTCGAACATGAGCTTGAACTCACCCTCGAGAAAAATCAGACTCAACTCAACATTTTTTTTTTATTGCCATTAGCATAAGCCCTGATGGAAAGGGGGGGAAGGGGGTACATGTAACCACATGATATAGCGGCAACAAAATAATGATACAAATTGTTCCCAAACTTGCTTTCACACACGCGCAGGCGCGCGCGCCTGTACACAAACACTCACGCTCACATGTACGAGCTATCAGCACGAAAAGTTAATTCATTGACCATCAAGCATGTAGTACTGTAGACCAACATCTTGAGAACTAGATATACAGGATCACAAATACACAAAAATAACAAAACGTGTTAACTGGTATTTTTCTTTCGGTATCCAGAAGATTCAGCAATGTATCTAGCAAAGCGTGCAACGCGTTTTATATTATGGCTCGATAAGATTGCTACAAGATCTTTTCTCTGTGCGACTGGTTCGTTAAACACTTCGCATTTACTCCGTATAGGGCGGGACAATCAAACACAAAATGCATTTTGTTTTCTATATCATTGTCATCTGTGCACATAAGGCATGCGCTATTGTCTGATGTTTCAAACCATTTTTTGTTGGCATTAAGGCCTGGTGTTATTTGGAATTTGCTGAATGGTATTTATGCCAGTTATTAGTAATAAGTATAAAATACTTTTCTACTTTTAATGTGTTTAAAAGGAAAGAAGCCAGTTATATTTATTGTTATCAATCATACTCGCATGCCAGGTTTGTTTGTAAGAGCATGTTAAACGATCTTTTAACTCTGAAAGAAATTGTCTATAATTACCTACACCTTGGCAAAGCCAAACAATACCAAAACCATTTTCGGTCTTTTTTTTTTTTTTTTTTTTTTTTTTACGCGAGAGATCCAGTTGAATTTACCTGCCTCATGTGGCAAAATCAACATTTTATAAGCTTGCTGCATAGGTCTATTTTCTTCTAAATTGACTACCTTTAGCCAATAAGAGAGAGAGAGAGAGAGGAGGAGAGAGACTCACGGCACGTCTGGGTAACGAGGGTCCACATCAGCCCTGAGGAACAGTCGCTGTCCTTCTCGCACGGGGTCTTGTCCCTCTGCCTTTGCTACAATGGTAAATTCTTATGTGTGGATGCAATCTCTCTAATGTGTGGTGTGTGTGTGTGTGTGTGTGTGTGTGTGTGTGGTGTGTGTGTGTGCGATCTCTCTCTCTCTCTCTCTCCTCTCTCTCTCTCCTATATATATATATATATATATATATATATATAGAGAGAGAGAGAGATAGAGAGAGAGAGAGAGAGAATTAGTGTGTGTGTGTGTGTGTGTGTGTGTGTCTATTCAAGTGTGCGTGCGCGCATGCGTATGTGTGCATGCAGGAATACGTGTACGTACATGCTCGTTTGCAAGCGTGCGCGAATCTCTCTCCCTCTCTATCTCCTCGCTCTCTCTCTCTCTCTCTCTCTCTCTCCTCTCTCTCTCTCTCTCAAGAAATCTGTGGAACAGACTGGCCAATACAGATTAATAAGTGCCGACAATTTAGATCACATACCTGTCCCTCATCTCTGTGTGCTTTTGGTCTACTAGCTCCGGCCCACACAGACCGATTTGAACAAAATCATTCCAAGAATGGAAGACAGGTATGTGATGTAAAGTTCGGCATGTTCCTAGTCTTTTATCTGGCGGTTTCTTTCACACAGAGTTAACGTTGGTCTTTGACATGCACACAGAAATTAATAACAATATAGTAAATTACAAACAGCATGAGTATCGCTAACCTTCCAGAATCCTTAGACATGACCATGATTAAGAATACAGTCATTTGTTCCGTGACAAAAATAAATATGCGTTAGTGCCTATTGCAAATGTGTTTTACATCAGCATGCCCCTTAAGCCCATGCGAAACTGTCAAGTCTCAATACATTTCCAACTTCTGATGGAAGAACAATATGAACCA